>JAJJMA010224324.1:6675-17846 GCA_023529015.1 Papaver nudicaule
GTTTGAATAACTGTGTGTGTGAGTGAGATCTGAGGGCTACTGAACATTATGTACCTATGCAGATTTTCTACTCATACAGTGTTACCCTCTCAGGGGTGAGTGTTCCTTATGAATGAATAGCCACATGGTCAGTGGGACCCGCTAGTGCACCTCTCACATGCAAAACCGGTTGTAAGTTCACTAAGGGGCACGTCGTTCAACTCTCACATACTCTAGCCACACCCTCACCAAAGGGCACGCTAGGAAACCATCTAACACACGAACTAGCTACTCACATGCTTAACAAGGGGCCCACTAGTTAACTGGTAGACTGAAAAACCTACAATAAATATACTGCAAGTGCACAGTGTCTAACTAGTAGACAATGGAAAGTACACGCCGAACCCACATGGAGCCGTGGAAAGCACCGTAACTAATATTCCTAATTTATCAATCAACAAAATGGATTTTTCGGAGTTTCAGAAAACAAATTCAAAGAATAAATAAATAGACGAATCAAAATAAAATGTCGGAAGTTAGTAACTAGGGTTTTCGGTTTCCGCCAATTAAATCGTGTATGCTCAATTAATCTCCAAACTGTCTAGGCTAGATCAATAAGCCATATTCAGTAAAACCGATTTCCATTAACCTTGACTTTAAGTCTAAAGGAAATCACAATCGTATTCTTGTTTTCAAAAGAGTACTTTTAGGCGTCCTGTGAGAGGCAGGTAGCGCTAGTCTTCACGAAGGGAAGTGGAGCAACTCCTAGGCCTGTAAAGGACGTAAGCTAGGGGAATCAAGTAAGTAGATTTTAGCAGGAGCCAAGAGACATAGGAACACACTGGTAGCTGAATTGCTTGGAGGGTTAATTCAGTCTCGATACATTCCAGTCTGAAGTCTGAGAGTAGGCTAGCGTCTGTGTTCGCTTAATACTGAGGGTGTTCACATCTGGACGAGGTCCCGGGGTTTTTCTGCTGGTTTGCAGTTTCCTCGTTAACAAAATTCTGGTGTCTTGCATTACTTTTCCCTTCCGCGTTATATTATCTCTGATTTATATAATTGAAGTAATTGCAAGTTTGTTGATTCATAACCTTGAGTGAATCCATCTCTATTGAGATCTACAAGAACGAGTTTTTGTTAGGGTTCGGTTCTCTGAACTGTACTCGGGTTGTTTTTGAATATTGATTTGTGAGATCGTTCAAACAACCTAAATCAACTAGGTTCACGAAAACTAAAAGTTGGTGGTATATCTCAGTATCCCCTCTTTCTCAAAAATCCATCACCTAATCGAACCCAATTCACAAGCACACTCATAAGCAACTGTCACAGCCTATTAACCCTTCACTTCAACGCCATCTAGTTAGTTACCTGGAACGACCAACTTATACTCTCTGGCTTCCTGACATTCGACTCAGTAGGTGACCTTAATCATCCACAACAGCAACACCTCTCTTGTGTCTTCCTTCTTGCCTTCAATTTCATATCCAAAACCACCACAGACGTGAGCCATAATCTCTCCAGATTAGCACCATATAACCATCGTTATCAGCTTGTCCTTAGGCTGTTTTTACGGTTTCAAATTACATCCCAGATCACCAGCAAAACAAACTCAATTCACTTTCACCAGCAAAACATACTCAATTCACTTGTTAAACTCGAACTCAAAACTCCTTTAATTTCGCATCAACCACTGCCCAATCAACTGGGAGCATCAGTTTTCATGAACTGGTTGTTTAGTCGTTCAGTCGAACACCTTGTGTGCGTCAAACTGATACTAGAGCAATGATATTAGTCTTGGATGTAAACCCCTGAATCATCTCCTTCCCTGCAGTTTAGTGACATTCACAAGAACCCATTGTTTCTCCATTCACATAACTCACGGTCACACATAAATTCAGTCCATCAACCATTGAAACCGATGGCAGTAAAAGCCAACACCACAACCTCATGTTCTTCTTTGCTTTATCGATCGAATTCCTACCCATACTGTGAACGATTTGCAACTAAGTTTTATCCCTATCTTAGTTTCTGAATTCTCTTCTTACACGAACACAATACCAATGAAAATCACCCATTCGAACCAGCGACAGCAACACAACATTTCTTCCCTATTACTCGGCTTCAAACTGAACCCAAAACCACTATGGCTGGTACCCATTAGTCTCCTCCCTGTATGCTTCGAAACCCACTTTTAAATCCTTGGCAGCCCACGACCTGAACCCGAGTTGGATTACTGAAATCTGGTGTGGCAGTTATGGTCAGACGCGTTATGAAGGAGAGGGGAAACAACTAGTCGTGAGTCGTGACCAGTTTCATATCAAAATAAGGGGGTGGCCCTTAGTGAAGATTGTTGGTGCTTCAGTAACTCTTATTCGACTCCATTCGGCTTCCCTGATCGTTCTTAATACGGTGCTCCAGTAATATCCAGTTGGTTGCCCCTTTTGCGCCAATTTGCAAGCTTTTTCTCCATTTATTCTACATGACTCCATTGAACCTACAAAATGCAAAAGAAAGGTAAAACACAACTTTTATAAAAACATAGCTAAATAAAGTGTAATCAATAGATACTTAGAGAGGTGTTTTTAGACACCTATCATTAACCGATTCAACGGTTAATTTAGGGTTCACTTCATTCTCGGCTTGACAAACAACAATCTCTATATTTGTGTGTTCACACTAAAACAGTAGTACTTATAGCTAGAGAGGTCTAATCCAGATGAGATCCTCCCTGATAATCGTCGAGAATAGGTTATCCAAATAGAGTTGATAAGATTTATCCTAGTTACTCCGCAAGACTAGCTGATCAGTTCCAAGTCTTATCTCTTAGTGAGACTAACTAGTCACGTGTTTGTGGTAGATGTACTGGAATAGTCAACGCTACGACTGAGCAGTCACCACCGCTTGTAGATGGCTCGGTCAAGAGAGTACTAGCTCTCACCTTATCGGGGGTCGGTTCAACCCAGCCCGACAACAACATGGTCCATAACCACATTTCTGAATATTTGAGTTCAACAACCAAATGCATCCAAATACGACTATTATTTTAAGTCAACTTGATTAGAACCAGTCACTGCCACAACATGGCACATACACGAAAAACAAGTTTGTCGCATAACATTGTAGGGTTTTGGTTTGACGTCTACGACAAAGGAAATAAGAATTAGTATACAGAAATGTGGTTATTATCAAGAAAGACGGCAAAATGCCTGGTCTTTCTCACAACGAAGAGATGACTATATCCCCGCAACTCCAGAACCTTTATCTTTTGCACTAATTACAGATCAGCGTAACTTCGCTACTATAAATAGCTACCTATATTCTAGCTTTCAACACAATAATTCCAGGACATCTCTCTCGATAACTTTCTCAGAGAAATAGCACCACCTTTAAGAAAAGTGAATAGAGAAGATACACAGAGCCAAAAATACCATACCAGCTGTGATTCAAGCTCCATTGAATTATATCTGATCCATCTTCTTTTCCTCTATTTCGCTCCCTTAAACTAGTTATGATCCTTTCACTGCAACTGAAGCACAACGTCAATGTGCTTGATTTAAGCTCGCAGTGTTCAAACTTGATGTTTCGCACCCACATCAAATATCTCACACACACACCATCTATTTTTCCACGCCCAATGTTTTGCTCTTAGGGATGTCGCCACAAATACTCGCTACCAACAACTGAACTCGTTTTTGCTGTTTACATATCAACGTAAAGTATATGATTAGTTTTAGACCACTCTAAAGTATGCCGAAATTATAAATAACTTATTTGCATACCCCAGTTTTGGGTAGATTCATCCAGTACTGTAAGGTCTGTTTCCCCTTGCCTTTAGCCGCTTTCTAGAGTTTCTCCTGCTGAGCAGCGAGCAATTGGATAGCTTCCGAATTGTGATTGATCACATAAGGATGACCTCATTGGAGAAACCATTGCAAATAGCCTTCCTCTGTGTCTTTTGTGCCGTAAAATGGAACCATCTCTTGTTTTCCTATGTTGTATTTGTGTAAGTGCCGATTATTTTATACACCGATTGTTGGAGTTGGATCGTAGGTCATCTTGATGTAGTTGCTTTTCAAGAATGATAATTTTGGCTGTAATATGAAGTTTTCCTTTCTAACAATCTGTTGAACACAACCAATTTGACACAAACATCGCTGAGGATTGGTCATGACGTACCATCTGGGATGGTAGATAAGACCGTTGTAGCAGTATAAATTGGAGAAGACGCGTTTGTCTTCACTTGTAGAAGAGTTGATTGCCAAGTAGGGATCAAAGCACACATCATCAACTGTCAATAGTCCAACTCTCCCCTCGAGATATCTATCTTTTAATCCTTATTTCTTGCTTGGTTGTGTTCGATGGGGTATTTCATTCATGTAGGGCATGTGTCTACCACCTGCTCCTCAAGTGCTTCATCAACCCCAGGGATCCTTGCCCAATCAGCATTCATAAAAGCATGACTGAAAATGAAACATATACATATGTTTACAAGTTTAAATCAACATAACAAATCACGATCAAATGAATTTGTATGCCAAAATTTGTTGTAGAATACCAACATCTCTGGCAATGTTACTAGCACCCTCTCTGGAGGCCTTTCTAAGGTTGTCAAGTAAGAAGGCAAGGGTTGCAGAAACCAACAAATACTTATGGGGTGTCCTCGATTGTCCTCAACAACTGAAGGTAGCAAATATTCATCTTGTTTCTAGTCTGGTCTGTGAAGAAAATAGTACCGAGTTGGTACAACCAGACGCACTGGCCACCTGCCTAGCACTCACTGGATTAATATCCTTCTTTGTTGTATCCCCGAACTGTATTCTCAACCTCTCCATCTTCACCTTTCGGATCTTTTCTTTTGCTCTAGGTTTTTGTTTTTCTTCCGTTTATACCTGCAGCAATCTCAAAATCTTCCTGCGTCTTACACTGATTCCACCCAAGAGTAGTCTTGCAGAGAGTATAAATATCATCCCAGTTCATTCTAACGTTGAGCCCTTCAGCCCTTCAAGTTTTAACCGGGAGATGCTATGCAGATCGTCCAAAAGAATGGTCAACTCGCCGAAGGAAAAATAAAAGGTGTCGGTTTTCGGATGGTATCTCACTCTTAAAGCAGCAATCACAACACTATCATGGACCACCTGAGAATTCTCAATGTCAGGCCATAATGCTGAACTCTTAACCAAATCATGAACCTCCTTGATTCTGCATCAATCCGCCACACCTCAGCCTTTTGGTGCTTCAAATACTTAACAGCAGTTGAATGATCCTACATACACAATGTTTATCATATATTTTTAAAGTAAAAATAATGTAAAAACAATTCTATCATAGAATAAGTATTGATTAAAGCCTTTTGCTCACAAACTCTTGCAACCCACAAATGATTGTAACTGAATAAGACCTTCCCTCCATCCGGAGCCTCACCCCAAGGTTTTTTTTTTTCTTTTCTGGGGTAACTTAAGTGAAAAAGGAGGGGTACCGAAATACAACCAACTTTTCGTTTTGGCTCGTGAGTCTTATGGTTCAAGTTTGGACGATCTCAAAAATCAATAACCAAACTCTAATAACTGGAGTTGTGATCTTGGGGATCAACTCAACAAAGTTGGGACTTTGGAGTTAAACTCTACAGTTATTGGATAACGTACTACTTGGTGCTTTAATTATATAATCAGAGATATAATGCGGAAAGTAAAAGCACACAAGACACCAGAGATTTTTTTAACGAGGAAACTGCCTTTGCAGAAAAACCTCGGGACCTCGTCCAGATTGAACACCGCCCAGTACAAACTGACTACAAACACTAGCCTACTATAAGACTTCGGTCTGGGATGTAGCAGAGACCAACTCAAGCCCTCCAAGCGAATTGGCTATTGTCGCACTCCTTACGTCTCTAGATCCCCCACAGATCGCCACGCACTTGATTCCCCCAGCTGACGTCCTTTACAGACCTAGGAGTTGCTTTGACCGATGTTAAAGGCTTGTGTCAGCAATACTGGCTTTGCAACCTAATTGTTGACGTATGGTCTAACTGTCCTCTATCAGTTTACCACACACAAGTTGACTTCCTTCGGATTGTTAAATCCAGGTCATACGGAAATGTACTTCACAAATCAGGGCTGACAAGCAAACCGAGTAAGATATGCCCAACTTGTCTCTACCTCAGTTATACACGAAGAATCACTTAAGAAACTTGTATAACTGGAGCTAACTAGGTCTTACAACACCGAGTGCAGCCGTGCGTTGCTACCTTTCAACCTTGTGTGTAACGTATCAGTTCTTGAATAGCCGTATAGCAGAAGAGACGGACTATGGAATAGACAAGAACGTGATCAGGTTACCGAGGTTACAGGTTAATCCGATTTCAACCAAATATGGTCTCAATCTCCTACATGTGCTTCCCAACTCTCAAGAGAAGTCTTTTATAGTCGTAGGGAGTTCCCAGAGGAGCTGCAACCTATAGAAGATGACTATACCACAACAAGCGTTCACCGAAGTGAAAAGAGTTTACGTTACCTTACCTAAGGACCTTCATGTATGCTTGATGCTTGCGGTATTTGTCCGTAGACACCTCTATTTATAGCACTCAATAAGATAGGTTGTTTTGGAATAAAGCAATCAATTACTTGTCCCACAAGTTAAGGAAACCCTAAACTTGATAACCAAGTAATAGAGATTAATCTCAATTGGAATTCTGTTTATCATTATCTGCCAAGTGTTTTGTTAGCTCAAAAACACTTCAAGATGGAATCCAACAGACCTGAGATACTCTTTATCTTATTGACTCATTGAGGATCGTTAGATGGACCACAAAAGATATTTATGTGATATACAAGTCCACCTAAGAGATAAAGGAGTTTAGAGTTTGACCCAAGTGAAATTTTGAAAGAATATCCACTAAATCCGACACCAGCAAAGTAACCAACATTGGATTCGCGTACAGGTTCGCGAAATGTTCAGTCACTTTGGAACTCAGAAGAAATCCGAGTTTCTGGTTTGCGAACCGGTTCGTGAACCGTCCGCCTGTCAGATTTCGTCAAATCTGGATTCCGCTGGAAGTACTGGGCTTCCCAGGACTTAGACGTGTGTACGTCCTCAGTTGTAATCCATGGACTCTTTGCTCAAGAGTACTCCTTTAGATTCATATCCAACTAACGATTTGCAAGCAAAACCATTGTAATGGACACATGGCACCGAATCTATCTCATTCATTCTTGTACTCACAATATTTGTGGGAACAAACACTGGTCATGACACAAGGCCACGTTAGACAAGAATACGATCTCAATCGCTATTATCACTACTAAAGTAGTCGACTATATTTCGAAAGAATAGAGAAAGTAGAATAGAAGAATTTCCATAAAGTCATAACTCCTACTAACCTTTTGTCGATGAAGAATAATTGATGTCTTCTTTGTCTTCACAGTCTTCGTCTTCAAGGTCTCTACTACTTTGTCTATATCCCAATTCTGAAATCTAAACTCTAGTAGGCTAAATCAAGAATTGAGTTTTGACACCTAAATCTGACAACTAGCTTGACATACCAACGCTAGTGGGTTTGACCAGACAATGCCCTAACAATCTCCCCCTTTGTCAATTTTAGTGACAAAACCAATTTACATATGGATTCAAATAATATACAATGAAGTATTAACCAAATGTATCTCTTGATGTCTTGAATTCTTCAACTTCTCCCTTGAGTCTTGATGTGTTCATTATACTCTTGTTGATGAATCCGTAGTCAGCAGTCACAACATATCCAGCTCAAACAACCATAAAGGTACGCTTAAGCTTACGTGGGTTAGTATGCTCATCCCACATGTTGTTTGTGCGTAAGAGTAAGAATCTGAGCAAACTTTAAAGTTGGTGTATCAAAACTTTTAAAGTGATTCTACTCATTCTTGATACGAAGCTTGATCTCAGCTTTAATTACTCCCTCTTACTTGATACTTTGTAAAAAGCACAACAAGTAAGCACATGATGTTCTCCCCCTATGGTTATGCACCACAAGACGTAAGAACCATATGTATTCTCCCCCTATTTGTCACAAAAATATGACAAAGTATTTTGAGACTAGGGTTTCATACACCTATGATAACAGGTGAAGCTAAGTACTCGCATATCAAGTTTAAAGATGGTATACTTAGGTAATCTGAACAACAAGATTCCTGAGTTCTCACCTTATGGAGAAATATAGATACACTTTCTCCCAATATTCCACATCCACGCTCCCCAAAAAGATTTGTTATTAAGCGCAAGTTCAAAAGAACTCTCCCCCGTGTGGTGTCATTCAATAAAGAACAACTGACAAAGACTAACATGGACAAGAACAATTGAATGTTATCCAGTTTTGCTTTGTTAATAATCTCTTTTCCTTAGCCACTTTTTTCGGAAAAAGAGTATATGATTGCGAGGTTGTGAAAACCCTAAAAATCATACAATCAAAAGTTTCTTAATCGTGAGAAAAAGCATAACTTTTGTAAATAGACACAGCTTTACGTCACTACCGAAGCAATGGAAAAAGCTATGTTTTGCAATAAGATTGAGGTAGACAAATCAAGTATTGCAAACATCATTAATAACATCTAAAAAGAACTTTTATTAATGAAATAAAGTAGTACATGCTTGAAAAACTCTAAAAAGCATGAAAGGCAAACTACTAAACAGATTTAGTTTATATTCCTTAGGCAAAAGTAAGAACAAGTTCTCACAAGGAACTAACTAATCTAATCTACTAAGAAAGAACTCTAAGATAGCTATGAAAAACTGACTTAAGTAGATTTGCTCATGGAAGACTTGTCTCCTATTTCCTTTGCATCATTGAAAACAATCTTTTTGCCATTGACAAGTTCTCTTAATTGTGCTTTCATGAGCATAATCTCAATCAACACTCCTTCCATCTGGAGACCAAGCAAATCACAGTCTTTCATGTTTTTCTTATGCTGGGGAAAGATTTCTCTGCACCACTTGATGACATCATATAATACATCACCATAATACATATCAGCTTCTTCCAAGTCTTGATAGTGGTAGGCAAAGTAACAAGAAACCTTAGCATCTCTTCCTTTGATCTTAAAAGGAGGAGTAAGGTCTTCATTAACCAGAATTCTCTTCTTCTTACTTCCTGTCATGCTGTCCTTTCTCATGGTTAGAGTAAGTGAGCAAGAAAACACTTGAATGATATAATCTATCAGGTGTTTGGGTATTTATAAGAAAATACCAGGAAGGATTAACTCAAATAATGCATACCCAGAGTCCCATTAGGTTTACATTCTAGAATTTGAGTAAACTTCGAAAACAGAGTTTTAGTTTTCGTAAAGAGAGAATGATGCCAGCTGGTTAATAAGTGTTTCTTTCCTGAGTTTTACGTACAGAAAACACTTTCACAAGGTTCGCGAACTGGTTCGCAAACACAGTGTTTATACGTTTCTCAGTAGTTTTTCTCAATGGCAATAGAGTTTTATTTTTGCCAAGGGGTATTGTATAACTCAGGATGTTAATCCTGTGATAAAGCGTTTTATTTCCAGTACACAAATAAGGACGCTTGTTTGACACTAGAATTTAGTGTCTTGGTGAGTTCCTGGAGACTCACCAGTTGTTCGCCATTGTCTAAACTTGGATGACGTTCCCTTGGAGTTATCATAGAAGGCACTGTTGTCATGATGTGACTCAGTGTGGGAGGGACTTCTAGATTTTTTCTTTTGGGAGTGATTTTGCTTAGCAAATTTAGACAACACTTTGTGTAACTCCTCTTGAGTGACCAATCGATTGGGATCAGATTGGTTTCTTAAAGAAGTGGTTGTCTTGTTAGGAGACTTACTACGTGAGACCCAAGAGGTTCTCTTATCCCACGATTGATCATTATGTCTCCGTTTCTCAGTAATAGTTCTGCCATTTTTCATGGGTGAAGATGATCTCTTGTAGACCCGTAGGTTAGGCCTGCAGAGTTCAGACACGTTTTTTAATACAAGGTTTAACGTGTGTTGCAGTTGATCAATCTGCTTCTCCTTCTTCTGACTATTACAGTTTCTTTGGTGGTGTCCTTTCTTTTTACAGAATCGACATGTATTTTCATATCTTTTACCACCATTCTGCTTATCACTATCACTACCTGAGGAATCAGATAATGTAGTCACTATATTCGTGGTGACTGAAGGTTTTGCCTTCTTTTTATTAGTGACTTTAGCAGATACAATGGCTCTTTCTGATGCAGATGTGATAGGTGGAGTGTACGGTTTTTTCACATCGCTTCTTGAAGTCGTTTCTGATTTACTATGGATTTGGGACAAGCCCATAAGTTTCAGATTTTCTTCTTCAAGAGTTTTGCATCTTTCTTGAGCATTGGCTAAGTGATCTTCTACATTCCTCTTGCTGATCAGAATGTTTTCAATCTCCAAATCGTGTTTTTCCGCAACTTGTTTTTCACGATTTTGACTCACAGTAAGAGCAGTTTCTAGGCAAGAAATCTTCTCTTTAGACTCTCTGAGTTCTTGAACAACAGTTTCCAATTTCTGGAGTTGTTGTTCTAGGAGTTCTGAAAGTGAGCATTCCCGAGTGTATGCATCATGGAGATCACTTAGACTTTGAACATATTTCTCTCCCAGGGATATGTATTCCTCTGTGTGTTCAATCTTGAGATTTCTGGATGAAGGATCATTCTGGATTACTGCACTTTAGGGTTTACCAGAATTTATTCCAACCTATTGTGAGACAGGTGGAGTGGATGCCTTTGGAGTAGACAATCCCAATGACTTTGAGTAGTCAAAGCCTGATCCCTTCATTTTGACGTTATTTCACGAACCGAGATAAACACAGACAGTTACGTCTTTAATGTGTTCACATGCTCTGATACCAATTGAAAAAGGAGGGGTACCGAAATACAACCAACTTTTCGTTTTGGCTCGTGAGTCTTATGGTTTAAGTTTGGACGATCTCAAAAATCAATATCCAAACTCTAATAACTGGAGTTGTGATCTTGGGGATCAACTCAACAAAGTTGGGACTTTGGAGTTAAACTCTACAGTTATTGGATAACGTACTACTTGGTGCTTTAATTACATCATCAGAGATATAATGCGGAAAGTAAAAGCACACAAGACACCAGAGATTTTTTAACGAGGAAACTGCCTTGCAGAAAAACCTCGGGACCTCGTCCAGATTGAACACCGCCCAGTACAAACTGACTACAAACACTAGCC
>JAJJMA010224334.1:0-19668 GCA_023529015.1 Papaver nudicaule
GAGATAGCGCCACGTGTCCATCTGAAATTATGCATTAACAAGTGTTGTTTTGCTCAACAGGAACTTGAGTATTTAGGCCATATCATCACTGCTGCAGGTGTAGTAGCTGATCCAGCTAAAATAACCACTATGGTTGAATGGCCAACTCCCACCAATGTGAAGGATCTAAGAGGATTTCTTGGCTTAACTGGTTACTATAGGAGGTTTGTGCAAAATTATGGTAACATCATCAAACCTCTCATTGAGCTACTGAAGAAGAACTCATTTCAGTGGAGTGATGCAGCTGAACTATCTTTTCAAAAGCTGAAACAAGCCATGTCAACTCCACCAGTTTTAGCTCTTCCTGACTTCTCAAAACCATTCACATTGGAGACTGATGCTTGTTATTCAGGTATTGGAGCTGTGCTTATCCAGGATGGCAGGCCATAAGTGGATATGGCTTTAGGCCTTAAAGCTTTGGCCATATCCACTTATGAGAAGGAACTCTTTGCCATTGTATTTGCAGTTACTAAATGGAGACATTATTTATTGGGTCACCATTTTGTTATTCAGACAGATCATCAGAGTATAAAATTCTTCTTGGAGCAAAATATTACTACTGTATTGCAGCAAAAGTGGTTAATCAAGTTATTGGGTTATGACTATGAAATCCAATACAAAAAGGGAGCTGAAAATAAGGTTGCAGATGCTTTATCCAGAAGGCTATTACAAGCATCTTCACTTCATGCTCTATCTATAAACCAAATTGGGTGCAAGATATTCTTCTTAGTTATGTGAATGATGACAAGGCTCAACATATGATAGCTCAGCTACTGGTGCAGCCTGATTCTTTAGTACACTACACTTACAAAGAAGAAATCCTAAGGTACAAAAACAGGTTATATGTTGGCTGTAACAAGGAGGTGAGGGCCAACATTTTCTTTTTTATTCACTCTTCATCTGTTGGTGGCCACTCTGGCATTCAAGCTACATACAATAGAGCTAAGGATCATTTATTTTGGCCTGGTATGAAGAGAGAAATTTTGCAGTTAGTTACCACTTGTGATGTTTGTCAGAGGAATAAAGGTGAGCACACTTATCCTGGTGGACTTTTGGTTCCTCTACCTATTCCACAACAAGCTTGGCAGCATATCAGTATGGATTTCATTGAAGGGCTACCCAACAGTGAAAGGAAATCAATCATCTTAGTGGTGGTAGATAGATTCACCAAATATGCTCATTTCGTTGCTCTGCAACACCCTTACACTGCTGCTGGTGTAGCCAAACTCTTCCTCAACAACATTTTCAAGGTACATGGATTGCCTGAATCCTTTGTTTCTGACAGGGATAAAGTCTTCACCAGCAATTTTTGGCAAGATTTATTCAGAATTTTGGGTACCAACTTGAGCATGAGTACTGCATATCATCCCTAATCTGATGGTCAGACAGAAAGAGTGAATGCATGCGCCTTGAAAGCTACCTCAGATGTATGAATGGGCATCAACCAAAGAACTGGAGCAGTTGGCTAGCTCTTGCAGGATGGTGGTACAACTCAAGCTTTCACTCAAGCATCAAAATTTCATCATTCAAAGCATTGTACGGGTATGAAGCTCCTCATTTAGCTTTTCCTTGTACTGCTATTACTTATGTGGCTTCAGTAGAGAAATACTTGAAACAAAGAGATGGAATGCTCCATATTATGAAGGAATCTCTCACTCAAGCCCAAGCTAGGATGAAATGTTTTGCTGACAAGAAAAGATCAGACATAAGTTTTGAGGTGGGTGACCTTGTTTATCTGAAGCTGCAACCTTACAGACAGAATTATGTGGCTTTGAGGAAGATTGTCTAGCTTGCATCTAAGTATTATGGGACATTTAGGATAATTCAGAGAGTGGGTACTCAAGCATACAAATTAGTTCTACCTGAATCTTCTAAGATACATCATGTATTCCATGTTTCTCAGCTAAAGCAGCATATTGGCTTGCACACACCCCATCACCAACTCTGCCACTTACTGATCATGAAGGTCAAATAGAGGTGAAACCAGTGCAAATACTTGAGACCAGGTACATCACCATACAAGGGGTGCAGGTTCAACAACTTCTTATACAGTGGTGCCATTCATCTAAAGAAGATGCAACTTGGGAGGATGCTGCCCACATCTCTGCTCACTTCCCAGACTTCTATCCTTGAGGACAAGGATAATTTGAAGAGAAGGGTAATGTCATGTACCTGACATGCATCTAATATTGGAGTCAAGGCATGATGTGATGGAGTCAAGCACTAGATGTCTAGGCATTGCTTTTCCCTTATGGGTTGTCTCTTCTGAGTGCCGACTAGTAATTAGTGGAGTGCTGTTAATAATTCCTTTTGATTTCCTTTACTTTTGTCCGTTGGATTAGTTAGTTAGCCTACCTTGATCTCCGCCACATGTCGGCTCGAGTTTGGGTATGGAGTTAGTTTCTGTTTTGGCTATTTATTGTTGTGAGTTGGGACTTGTTAGTCATTCTGAAAATTAATCAAAACCTGAGAACTTTTGTTCTTCATTTTCTTTGCTTCACAGCTTAGAATAGGCTTGAATCCTTTGGATTCAGGGGGTACTTTAGGCTCAGATCTTCGGATTTGGGAGTTACTTCTTCTCTGTATGAAAACTGTTGTGTGAAGAACACAACATACATCTGGTTAGTACTTAATTGTATATCTTTTGAATC
Organism: Papaver nudicaule; assembly: GCA_023529015.1. NCBI lineage: Eukaryota > Viridiplantae > Streptophyta > Magnoliopsida > Ranunculales > Papaveraceae > Papaver > Papaver nudicaule. The sequence continues at coordinate 2,691 of JAJJMA010224334.1, forward strand.
CATATATAAATTGGTTTTGTCACTAAAATTTACAAAGGGGGAGATTGTTAGGGCATTGTCCGGTCAAACCCACTAGCGTTGGTATGTCAAGCTAGTTGTCAGTTTTAGGTGTCAAAACACAATCTTGATTTAGCCAACTAGAGTTTAGATTTCGGAATTGGGATATAGACAAAGTAGTAGAGACCTTGAAGACGAAGACTGTGAAGACAAAGAAGACATCAATTACTCTTCATCGACAAAAGGTTAGTAGGAGTTATGACTTTTATTGAAATTCTTCTATTCTACTTATTCTATCTTTCGAAATAGTCGGCTACTTTAGTAGAGATACTAATAGCGATTGAGATCGTATTCTTGTCTACATGACCATGTGTTATGTTGGTATTTGTTCCCACAAATACTAAGGTTACAAGAATGCATGAGATAGATTTGATACCATATCCATAACAATGGTCCAATGGATCAATTGTAGGACTTGGGTGAATCTAAAGGAGTACTATTGAGCAAGAGTCCAAAGGATTATAGCTGAGGGTGTAATAACACGTCTAAGTACTGGGCCAGCCCAGAACTTCCAACAGATCCAGTTAAACCCTAATTCTGAATAACGGCGTCAGAATTCAGTTGGACGGTTCACGAACCTTCTGGACGGTTCACGAACCTTTCGAGTGAGGATTTTTCGGAATTCTCCGCGTGGGTTTAACAGATAACTCCTTTATCTCTTAGTTGTACTTGGTTATCACGAAAATATCTTCTGTGGTCCATCTAACGATTCTCAATGTGTCAATAAGATAAAGATTATCTCTGGTCTATTGGATTTCTATCTTGAAGTGGTTAAGAGCTAATAAACCACTTGGCAGATAAATGTTTAATGAATTCCAATTGAGATAAATCTCTGTTTACTTGGTTTGCAAGTTACGGTTTCCCAAACTTGTGGGACAAGTAACTAGTTGCTTTATTCCTAAGCAACCTATCTTATTCAGTGTTATAAATAGAGGGTTATGGGACGAAAAACCGCAAGCATCAAGCATAGGTGAGATTTCTCTGTGGAATTGATCATAAAACTCTTTTCACTTCTGTGAATGCTTGTTGTGGTATAGTCATTCTCTATTAGGTAGCAGTTCCTCTGTGGGAATTACCTAACGACTATAAAGACTTCTCTTGAGAGTTGGGAAGCACATGTAGGAGATTGAGACCTTAGTGGTTGAAATCGGAGTAACCTGTAACCTTGGTAACCTGATGACGTTCTTGTCTATTGTACGGTTCTTCTCTTCTGATATAAGACCATTCAAGAACTGATACGTTACACACAGGGTTGAAAGGAAGCAACGCACGGCTGTACTCGGTGTTGTAAGCCCTAGTTAGCTCCAGTTGTATAAGTTTCTTAAGTGATTCTTTTTACAACTGAGGTAGAGACATGTCGAGACCAAACATTTCTTTTGGAATCATATGAAACTTTTGTGAGAAAACACAATTAAATTTGTCTTTTCGTCTTTGCAATGAATTCCCGACATATATTTTTCATCTTGATTATTATCTCTTTATTTTAATTCTACATCAGTATCTTTAACACTCTCTGTGGGACAACCCGTATTTGTCGTTGTCTACATCGCGACACCGTGCACTTGCGGTATTACAAGAGTCGGTTTTCCGACCGATCAAGAGCAAAAGCTCAAAGGTAACTGAAAAATAAAAGCGGCAGACACAAGCTATAGATCCGAAGAAAATCTTGGTAGAGGGATAAAGCTTTCAGGAGAGATACCACTCCTATTTATATTGACTAAGGCTTAGCTTTGAAATGAGGCTAACTTAATTTCGGAAATCCTTTAAAGCACATTTCCATATATGTTCCGAAATTCCTCACTTAGACTTATAGCTTTTAATGAGATCTAATACTCTGGCATTTTTACATTAATGAAAAAAATATAATTCATAAATGAAAATATATTTTCAATAAATGTTTGGCCATGAGAAATCAAAGCAAATAATACTCATAAGGTATATTTGGATATTTCATTAATTCGAAATATAGTGCTTACCAAATATGCTCCCTGGGAAAAAGCTCATTTCGAAACGTGTCCTTTGGTTTCGAAAATCTCCTTAAGGTATTATTACTTCCAAATGTCATCATCATCTTTAACAATGACGACATCACTTCCTAGGCTTTGCTGGACGGGTCAGAGCGATCCTAGGTGGAAGTGGGACTGGTCCAACGTGGTTCAACATTCCGCATAAACACATCATAACAGCCGTGGACAAGCCTTGTGTGTTAAGCTTAAGTGAACACGTAGGTTCAAGGGACATTCCGAATCACGCCAAAAGATATACCATTAAAGTACAGTGCATGATTTATCGAGCAATTACATAATGTTGAATCTCCTGGATTCTTGATTCTAATATAGATGATCACATTAATTATATCCAAGAATTCAAATCAAAAAATCAAATGAATATTTGATCAAGTAGTATAATCATACGAAGATCTAATCACGTACAATATTGATCAGAAATCATGTGTCTACTAACTAGAGCGACTAACCATATTTCTGATTATAACTCAAGCCAACTTAGTTGCACATTGAAATTCAAACTTCAAACTGAGAATATCAAACTCATTAATTCGTTGAAGCACAAATCAAAATGATAGAGTTTGAACTTCGAAAATACGCATTCTGAGATAACCAAATTAAGGTTTCGAAACCTACATACTGTTTGGCAGAAACCAAATTAAGGTTTCAAAATCTAAAGTTCATATATGACCAGAACCGAATTAAGGTTCCCAAATCAAGTTTCCATATAGCGAAACCAAAGGGAGGTTTCGAAATCTAGATTCTGTTTTAACAAAACCTTGGTTAAGGTTTCGAAACAAGAAACACATATTAATCTCATCACAAATGTTTGGTGTCGAACTTGAGAGTCCATGTGGTCAACAGACGTTTCAGCATCACACCTTTTTGTCCTTGACGTACATGTTTATTTCGCGATTCACATACCTTTAGGAAACCCCAGGGTCTACTAGACCTTTTAGAACTCACATGGTCAAGACACATTGGTCTTGATTCTCAAATCAGTGTTAGCCAGCAAACATTGTTTCGAACTCATGTTCTCTCATTGTCACAATATTTAAGTTTCGGACCAATAGCTTACGGATACGAAAACCAGATTATGGTTTCGAAATCAACGTTTAATTTTACCAAAACCTACATTGAGGTTTCGAACATTGAAAATCCACAAGATGAGATAACAAGAATATGGTTTCGGAATCCAGAAGTATGATATGGCATACGAGATGTTCATATACAGAATCAAGTAAATGATTCAGAACTTCAGCATTCAGAGCCAAACCATAACGTAGTATTCGAATTCAGAAAAGCAGTATATCGAGTCTAGACAACATAAGTGTGAGTCACGATCTCACTTACATTTTGCTTATACAAGTACGTGCTAATCAATCTGACAGAGTCAGACTAGGTAAGTAGAGACACAATACTGTGATGGATTAAATCTCGTAGTACTACCGAGACAACATCACACTGCTATATCCAACTCGAAGGTTTTAGGAAAAACCTTATATTACTTAGAGACGGAGAAGAAAAGAAAGCTCTGAGAAATATGGAACATCATAACTTCAACAACAAAATCACAAGCGATAAAGTGGAGTTATATCTTAAGACACACTGAGCACAAGTGATCAAGTCATAACGTAAAGCTCAAGTAGAGAGTTATGTTTTGTCTTTGGCACAAGTGTAAAAGATAATAGAATCGCGTTATTTAGATTCACTAACCTCTTAAATGATGAAGCCGGATGTCTTCGTTTGATCTCCAGTCTTCTTCAACTCTTCAAGTAGTGATTCTAAATCCTACCAAAATCTTCCACAACCTAAAGCTAACTCACTCATGACTTTACCTAATGTGTGTTGTTTAGCGGTCGAGTTTTGATCACTAAATATGACAACTAAGCTTGACATACCAACACTTAGTGAGGTTGACCGAGCCATGCTCTAACAAACCGAGAACTGCTTCTTTTGGCTGAGTAACCACCGCATATATATTATTTGTTTGACTTTTTTTTTTCTCTACACCCCTATCACGCTCAATCTTAGCCTTCCATTGTTAATAACGACTCTTTGTTCTCAGTCGTCGAATCACAACTGATTTTCTTTTTCAAAAACTTAACCATTGGGGTTTTTGTATATATAAAAGAATTTCATTCTTCTCAAACCAAATTTATGCCAAGTTTTTGAGTACTCGTTGATTTACTTTTCCTCTTGTTTTCCTTTTCTTCAACTACTCAAATTTTCTTTTCAAATTACACGATCAAAATCGAAAGGGGGAAATAAAACTCTTTTTTTGTGAAGAGTGAAAACGAAAGAGAAAGACAATGAAGGGGAAGTCGAGCCTCTCTTGTATGTGTTATAAACCATCTGGCGGAGACTGAATACCAGAGTGCCCGTCGTGTACCGGAGTCATAGGGGATGAGTTTTCTTTTCTTCTCTTGACTTTGCTACAATTCAGCCATAGAGTTTAGAAAAAAGCACACTATAGTGCTTGCTCTTAGGTTGTAATTGGTAAAATCCCCAAAGGTAAGATTTTACCAATACACCCAATCTAACTTACATGAGATGCATGATATCAAAGGTAAAGCAAGTATAATAACATAAAAGTGAGTTTAGAGGTAATAGAGAAAGAGCTATTAACATGTAAAGTAAAATCTCTCAAGCATATATCATTAATTCATGACTTGTTGTATTTCTCACCTTGACAATGATAATCTCTCTATAAATATCAAGTTCTTCACTAGTTTCCTAGCTATGGAGAGTAAGAAGGAATTTATTTATCTCTCTATAGATCAGCCCCAGAGTTCACTTTTCCAACCCTTTTCTCAGTTGAGATACATCGCCTTATATAGGCGTTCTACATATTGGACTACAGCTAATACAGACAATTACAATTCTGACAACATTTGTCCACACTCGCCGACCATCGATACCGTCGTTCTCTTTCACTACTTCAGCGTATCTAACCTTGGATTGGATAAGAACAATAACTTATTTTCCACTGAGTCAACGAGTCAACTCTGACAATCCGACCGTTCTGATCTTCATTAAATTCTCAACCACATTTTCAGCCTTTGTCGGTGACGTGCTTACTTCCGCTATGCTTCGTATGCTTTTTCGTTCTTCTCATGGGATGCACCGATGTAACCTTTTTCAGTTAGGCGCCTATCTCTTCTTCTGGTCAATCCGTTGAGAGATACCGCTAATGATACTCTACACTTGTGGGGTAATCTTCACATGCGGCTTCATTTCTAGGATGTCCCTGATAGGTAAGGGCATTTTCTACACTTACATTTTGCCTCTTTCATCTTCTAGATCTTGAATCGCCGAAGATGAAAACCCATGTCCACCAAAAATGCCTAGCTCCTTTCTCTCCCTTGTTAGATTCCTGCCACGTCCTACATCATGCCGCGAATCTCGGCTGTACCTTTTGACCGGATGACTTGTTAAGCCGGTTGAAAATTTTCCTTTATAAATTTCTCTTTCTTTCCTAGTCAACACAGTTTCTTCTCTAAACCTTTTCTTCTCTTCTCTTTCTTCAGTGTTATTTTCTTAAACCCTAACTGTCGTCGCGCCGTCGCCTGACCACCGAATCCAACCTCCTCTTTCTCATTTTCATCTGTTTCCACCACCCAAAACCGCTTCTTTGCCATATTTCCTTCTTAAATCTTACAACTTTTTTCGGTTTTACTGTCTTTCCACATCTCCGGCGATTTTTCGCCTCTGCAAGTTCTCTTTTCCGATAGCTCTTCCTTTTCCGATCTCCTTCATATCCTCAATGGCTTCTACATACACCACCTATGAACCTGAGTCGCTAAGCCATTCCCAAGAATCTAACCAAGAAGAGATTTCACAGTCGCCGACACCTAAAAAGACTAGGAAGAAATGCTCTTGGGGCAATTGGGACGAGTACTGTGCAAAATACCATGTCGATAACAAAGCGCCCAAGATTTCACTTCTTGACGGCATCACATCCTCCAGCGAACCGCTTCTTCTAGAACATATCCGCCGAGGAGGCCAGGATGAAAACTCATTATTTCCCTTGGTCAGCTCAAAGTTGGGTACCAAATTCCGCTGTACAACCCTGCTGATCCTATCCTTCTTGAAATGCTGGTGTATGTTGATAAAAGTCCTTCTCAACTTACGTCCAACTCCATACGAATAAGTACGAATGGATCGCCTGCCGAAATGGTACTACCAACTATTCAAAAGTTATAGAACCAGGAATTTGTTAACCCTGAATTGTATGACATAGTGAACTTCAAAGCTCAATATGAAATCAAACACTGTGACAGGAGGGGCGAGCCTTGGGCTTATCGCATTGTATCCAAGAAATCTGTTAAGGATGAAAATAAATTTTAAGGGATGTCGACAAAGACTCTTCAACTGCCGCCAAACCCACCGTTCGAGCCAAAACTGAGAACCATTGGAATGATCTTCCATGTAAAGTTGAGGGACCCTGGCTTAAAGGTTGGGAAGATGAAAGTAAGACCGCCGTCCGGAGAGACTTTCTTCCTGAGCATTCTCATTTTGCTAAAGTTGATTTCTGGGAAGTCCGCTGGACTGAGGAGAATCAATACGTCAAAGAAGATGGCGAATTTGTTGTTGGCAATAATGGTCATTGGGTAAAGAAGCCTGAGTTTTCTAAAGGAGACGCCAAGGGGACCAAAAACAAGAAGCTAAAGTTAATTTCTGGGAAGTCCGCTGGACTGAGGAGAATCAATACGTCAAAGAAGATGGCGAATTTGTTGTTGGCAATAATGGTCATTGGGTAAAGAAGCCTGAGTTTTCTTAAGGAGACGCCAAGGGGACCAAAAACAAGAAGAGGAAGGAAAAAGGTGGAGACGAAGTTCAGGTAACAAACACTTTTATTAAACTTTAAATATATGTATATATTTGCCTCTGTTTGTTGCCATACTAATGGCGACAGCTGTTTCTTTCCTCAGCCGCCAAAAAGAGCAAACAAGATAAACAACGGGAAATCCTTGAGCAGCTCAAAGGCCAAATGCAGCGTCTTCCTGGCTTGGCGCCTACTGATTCTAAGAAGGGGACCGACCCTAAAGCATCCAAGAAGAAGGGATAAGCCAACAGAATCTAAGAAGAAGGGTGATTCCACCAAAGCGCCCAAGAAGAAATTCAATTCCGCCAAACCTAAAGGTGCTGGCGATTCTACTGTTGATTCCACTATTGACGACAAATCTCCTAAGGCCGCTGATCAGAGTAAGACTTCTGGAGAAGTGAAGGATGCACTGAGACTATTCAAATTAAAAATCAAGAGCCTCTGGTAGATCAACCCCGTATTGATATTGATATGGGGGGCGCCGACCAGTCTACTGAAAACCAAGTGCAGTCTCCGCTTCGTCCAGCTGCTGAAGTTGAACCAGCTATCCATTCCTCTGTTGATGATGCCGCCAAACTGCTTCTCCATCTCCTCTCTCTAGACAGCCTGCCTCAAGATCCTGCTTGTGGTAGCTCCGCTGAAGGCCAAGTTCCGCTGAAGGTCAAGTTCCGCTGAACAAATTGGCTGACTATTTTTCAAAGATAATTACTCAGGACAAAGACGGTCCCAATACCCTTTACCTTGAGTCCATGAGTAAGCTGAGCACACCTGGACTGGCGCTGAAACCTCTAGAGCTGACTGCCGCCGTTGCCAACATTACTCCCTATGAACAACTTTGTAGTGCTATTTTGGTATGCTTCTGCCTCAGCTTTTACTTTATCATTTTTCCATATATTTCTTCTGAATATACTAATCCTTTCCCTTCTTAGGAATTCCAACGCAATATTGGAAACATTTCTCTAAGTTCTCAGCTTAAGGAGAAGATTAAGGGGCTCTGCCAAGAGAAAGCCACTCTCCAACACCAGCTTTCTGAGGAGAAGACAGAAACCAAGAAACTACGCCGACAGCTGCAGGAAGAGTCTAAGGAGCAGAAGAATCTTCAAGGTTAGTTGCTCTTTTTGATTTTTTCCCTGTTACCACTTTATTTGATCCTCGTTACCGCCAAAACCCTTAGTCCCTATCTATTATAAGGTCGCCAACATCATCATGACAATCGATTGAAGCGAGTCGAAATCGAGATTGACAACCTCGCTAATGCTAACGCTAGGCAGTGTAATATGTTGTTTGATTTTGACCAAGATGTTAAGTGGTACCGGCGAGAGTTACGCAATATCTCTGACCTTAATGAAAATCTTGATCATCTTCTCAAAGCTTCTGAAGCGGACGTTAAATGGCTTAAGAGCGTTCATGGCAATGTCTCCCATCTAGCAGCACTAGAGCATAAATCCAAGGAGAAAGCTATCATATAACATACCAGAACCTCTTCCCTCTTGCAGAATGAAAAGGCAATTGTTGCTCGATTATCTTCTCAATTAGTTTGTATGTCCGCTGAAAGAGATGCCGCTCGTCAGGAAATTCAGCGTCACAAAGATTTCGCCCAACTTTACGGGGATCGAGCTAGGAAATTGAATGAAGAAAATAACTCCCTTAAGCTCGGAATCAAACAAGTTGTGGGCCCTTGTTCTGATCAAGAAGTATTGTGTAAATTGGATCAAATTAACGTTGCCCATGAGGGTATTCGTATGCATGTGCATGAGCTAGAAGGTAGTTTTCTTAGGATTTTATACTCGTCTCACTCTTTTATAAGTTGCATGTGTTCTTATTTGCCTCTGACTTATTTCAGAGAAAAACAAGGCGCTTGAATCCCAGCTGCAAAAGCAATCCGCTGTCGCTAAGGAGCATGAAGGATGTATTTCCAAAATTGCTCTACTAGAAGGGCAAGCAAAGGAGCATCAATCGTGTGAAGAGAAAATGCATGATTTGAAGACATAGCATCTTCAATGCTCTGGTAAGATTATCAATCTTGAAAATAAAGTAAAGAAATTCCAAGGCTTCAAGTAGAAATTCGAAGCACAAACTTCCCAGGTTGCCAAACTTCAGAATATGCGCGATACTCTGCAAACTGAATTGAATCTTGCCAAGAAAGAAGCACAAGCACGTGAAGCGCAACATATTGAGAACTTGAATATGAGCGGTTTTGTCGCATTTCAGCTATATCTGGCCAAGTTTTGTCCAGAAAATAATGTAAAGATTCCTGCAGCATACGCTCCTGACGTTCTTCCTCCTGGTATGTCGGTAAATACTCCTGACGCTGAAAATGAAGGAGACGCCGAAGAAGTTGTAGAAGTCAAGAGCGGATCCGATTCTGAAGAAGAGGAAAATGATGAGGATGAAGACGACGACGAAAATGTCAATGATGATTCTAGTATTCCACCAGTGCCTCTGCAAGCTGTTAAAGGAAAAGGTGTTGCTACTGCTGAAAACAAAGAGATCAACAATAGCACATTTGTCGCCGACTTCAAAATAATTATTGACAATTCCAAGAAACCTCCTGAACTGCAGAGTTTCAAAGATGGATCTTCATCAAGCCAGCATCCTTAGCCTTTTTCTGTATCAAGTTTAAGTTGCCGCTTTCTGGCATATGATATCTTTTGTTTAGCACATTTTCTTGTATGAAATCACGTAGTGTTAATGAACTTAATTCCCGTCGTTATTTATATCTATAAGATATCTGCTTTGTATTGTTATTTCGGCGGATATACCGCTTGTTTGTTTCGAAGCTTAGCCCGCTTGGCCGATATGATTAGCTAATGGTTATCCCACTGGTCCAAATTCCCAACCGCTCGTTATACATTGTTACTTGTGCCCGTCGACGATCTATTATAAGTGGTTGGTTAATCAGGAGTCGTCCCTATGGGGAGTTCTCCTGGAGTTTTATATTATTTCCGCCATCACTTACAGACCAATCGAGTAACACGAGTGGAATTATAGTTCCAATGGCCAGATTTATTGTTACCCATAGCTTTTTATCATTGGAATCCAAGTTGGGTCTAGCAGCTGTCGTTGCCTCGGCAAATCAACTTCACTCTTAACAACCTTTTGGCCTCAGAACTATTTATCACTACTGTTTCAGCGTGTGGATTTTTAGCCTTGAAAATTTATGGCAGTTTTGCCTCAGTAGATGGCTATTTAGCCTTGAAGATTTATGGCAATTTTGCCTCAGTAGATGGCTATTTAGCCTTGAAGATTTATGGCAATTTTGCCTCAGTAGATGGCTATTTAGCCTTGAGTGTAGGTCGCCGTACTTAAAAATTGAAAACACAATGATTTGTTAACGGGGTTCGGCGCATGATAGCAAACCTACGTCCACGGATCTTATTTACCGCTGAATACAAAGGCTAATAAGATTTCTTGGGTATTATGCCCGCCCAAGACTTCGGATTTTACATACAACTTCAAGGATAAAATCTCTTGATAAACTTAGCATTCCAAGGATGCTCAAGTTCTTTACCATGCTCATCTATCAACACATAGGCTCCGCTTCCAGCTGCACGTTTTACAATGTAAGGACCTTCCCATGTCGGCTCTAGCTTCTTGCATCCTTTCTTCTTCTGATATGACGGTATGTCACGTAACACCAGGTCGTCGGGCTGATATTCTCTGGGAACGACGCGCTTGTTGTATTCCCTGGCTAGACGACGATGATAATTCTCCATATGAGTTAGGGCGATTAGTCGTTGTTCTTCCAAATCATCTAACTTTGCCAAGATTAAATCTGTGTTCAAGTTCTTCTCCCAAGCTTCGTGTTTTGTTGTTGGTAGTATAACTTCTGATAGGAGAACCGCCTCTGCACCAAAGGTGAGTAGAAAGGGAGACGCTCCAGTTGCCTCTCTGACTGTTGTCCTGTAGGACCACAAGACATTGTTTAGGTGTTCACACCAAGCTTTTTTTATGTCCTTCCACTCTTTTCTTCAGCCCCATTCCGATAGTCTTGTTTGTGGCTTCCGCCTGTCAATTACTCTGTGGGTATATTGGAGTCGACTTCCCCAGCTTTACGCCGTATGTAGCCAATAGATTCTCAGTATTCTCGCCGGCTAATTCCTTTCCATTATCAGTACAGATTTCTGCTGGGACGCCGAACCGACAGAATATGTTCTCCCAAATGAATACGAATACCTTCTTTCCACTTCTTTGCCTTAAGGCCTTGGCTTCACACAATTTGGTGAAGTAATCGGTAGCCACAATGATGTACTTCCTTTGTCCTGATCCTGGGGTCAGTGGACCACTAATGTCAATCTCCCATTTGGCAAAAGGCCGAGGGCTTAAAACTGAGTTTAATGACATCGCCGGTGCTTTTATTCTTCTTCCATAAAGCTGACACTGTTTACATCTCCGCGCATATTCTGCAGCATCGCCGTTCATCCAAGGCCAGTAATACCCTTGCATTCTCACTTTTAGAGCCAATGCCCGCTGACCACTGTGATTTTCGCAATCGCCCTCATAAATTTCTTTTAACAGCTTCTTTCCTTCTTCCCTTGATACACACCTCAACAATGGCCCAGAGAATGATCTTCAATATAATATCCCGTCTCTTAGTTCATAGTTCGCCGATTTGCTGATTATTTTATGTGCTAGAACTTTGTTTCCAGGGACTGTAAGATGATCCAAGTAATATCTGATTGGAGTCCGCCAATCAATTTCGGCTGATTCTTCAATGTCTACCGCTAACACTTCTCTGATTCCTCTTTCTTCTACCGATGACATCTTTACTCGCTCAATTACAATGGAAGGTACTTATGGATCCGCCATCATAGAAGAAATGAACGCCAACGCGTCAGCGTGTCTGTTGTATTTTCTGCACATATGTCTGAACTCAATGTCGTTGATCTTCTGAGCGTACTCTCTAGCTAACTTTAGGTATTTTTGCAGGGAAATGTCATGTGCTTCATATCTCCCCAAGATTTGTCGAATCACCAACTGAGAATCACTGGTTAAGCGAATGTTGCTGATGTCCATCTCAATAATAAGCCACATAGCGTGAATTACCGCCTCATACTCTGCCTCATTGTTAGTACCTGGGAATTCCAGTCTCACCGAATGAACTATTCTTGAACCTTTCGGCGAAATAAAGACTATACCAATTCCTTTGCCTTCTCTGTTAGCTGACCCATCTACATATACTTCCCACTGATTTGGGTCTCTTTTCAGCAGCTCTGGTACTCCTTCATCTGGATCATCCTCCATGAATGGAATATCTTCAACCTCCTCCTCTTCTTCTTCAATTGGAAAGTCTGCAAGAAAGTCGGCGATGACTTGAGAACTTTGCGCTTTTCTAATTTCATATTTGACGCCGAACTGCTCTATCTGAGCATTCCATTTAGCAATACACACTGCTCTTTATGAGCTATGTAGTATAGACTCAATAGGAGTTTTAGTTAACATCGTGATAGGATGAGCATGAAAATATGGACGAAGTCGTTTAGCAGCAAAAACCAAAGCCAAAATCAGTTGCTCTATTTTAGTGTAATTTTTCTCAGCAGGTAATATAGTAGATCGGCGTCTCTCCTCCCTTTGTCCGCACAAGTACTGCACTAACCGTTGATGAAGTGGCTGCCAAATAAACCCTTAATTCCTCCCCATGCTCCGGCGGCTGAATAGCTGGAAGAGTAGCTAGATATCTTTTAATTCCTTGAAAGGCGGCTTCGTGATCATCCGTCCAATTAAACTTCTCCCCTTTCTTCAGCATTTGAAAAAATAACTTGCACTTATCGGAGAACCGCGAGATAAATCTATTAAGAGACGCCAATATTCATTTGAGTCGCATGACATCTTTCAGAGTTACCGGTGATGGCATGTCCCTAATAGCTTGAATTTTTGCTTCATCTGCCTATACGCCATTTTTTGTAACAACATACCCCAAAAACTTTCCAGAGGTGACGCCGAACACACATTTTGCAGGATTAATCTTCAACTTGGTTATACGCATATGATCAAATATTTCTTTTAAGTCATGCCCATGATTTTTCTTTACTTTGCTCTTGACTAGCATGTCATCAACGTATACCTCAATGGTTTTTCATATCCACTTCTCAAACATATCCTGAGCCATTTTTTGATATGTAGCTCCAGCATTCTCGAGTCCAAAGGGTATCCTTGTATAACAAAATAATCCCTTGGTCGAAAAGAACGTGTTAGGGCATTGTCCGGTCAAACCCATTAGCGTTGGTATGTCAAGCTAGTTGTCAGTTTTAGGTGTCAAAACTCAATTCTTGATTTAGCCTACTAGAGTTTAGATTTCAGAATTGGGATATAGACAAAGTAGTAGAGACCTTGAAGACAAAGAAGACATCAATTATTCTCATCGACAAAAGGTTAGTAGGAGTTATGACTTTATGGAAATTCTTCTATTCTACTTTCTCTATTCTTTCGAAATATAGTCGACTACTTTAGTAGTGATCATAGCGATTGAGATCGTATTCTTGTCTAACATGGCCTTTTGTCATGACTAGTATTTGTTCCCACAAATGCTATGAGTACAAGAATGAATGAGATAGTTTCGATACCATTTGTCCATTGCAATGGTTTGCTTGCAAATCATTAGTTGGATATGGGTGAATCTAAAGGAGTACTCTTGAGCAAGAGTCCAATGGATTACAACTGAGGACGTACACACGTCTAAGTCCTGGCTAAGCCCAGAACTTCCAGCGAATCCAAGTTTGTCCTAATCTGAATGGCGTACGGTTCACGAACCGGTACGCAAACCAGAAACTCTCCTGAGTTCCAAGGTGACTGAACATTTCGCGAACCTACGCGAACCTAGGTTTCGGTTACTTTGGTTGGTATTCAGATTAAGTGAATATTCTTACAGAATTTCACTCGGGTTAAACTCTGAACTCCTTTATCTCTTAGGTGGACTTGTATATCACGAAAATATCTTTTGTGGTCCATCTAACGATCCTCAATGAGTCAATAAGATAAAGATTATCTATGGTCTGTTGGATTCTATCTTGAAGTGTTTTTGAGCTACAAAACACTTGGCAGATAAACGTTAAAAAGAATTCCAATTGAGATTAATCTCTATTACTTGAGTTCCAAGTTTAGGGCTTCCAAAACTTATGGGACAAGTAATTGATTGCTTTATTCCAAAGCAACCTATCTTATTGAGTGCTATAAATAGAGGTGTCTACGGACAAATACCGCAAGCATCAAGCATACGTGAAGGTCCTTAGCGAAGTGATCGTAAACTCTTTTCACTTCGGTGAACGCTTGTTGTGGTATAGTCATCCTCTATAGGTTGCAGATCCTCTGGGAACTCCCTACGACTATAAAAGACTTCTCTTGAGAGTTGGGAAGCACAGGTAGGAGATTAAGACCTTATTTGGTTGAAATCGGATTAACCTGTAACCTTGGTAACCTGATCACGTTCTTGTCTATTCCATAGTCTGTCTCTTCTGCTATACGGCTATTCAAGAACTGATACGTTACACACAAGGTTGAAAGGTAGTAACGCACGGCTGCACTCGGTGTTGTAAGACCTAGTTAGCTTCGGTTGTACAAGTTTCTTAACTGATTCTTCATGTACAACTGAGGTAGAGACAAATTGGGCATAACTTACTCGGTTTGCTTGTCAGCCCTGATTTGTATAGTAGATTTCCGTATGACCTGGAGCAATCCGAAGGAAGTCAACTTGTGTATGAGAAACTGATAGAGGAAAGTTCGATCATACGTCAATAATTAGGTTGCAAAGCCAGTATTGCTGACACAAGCCTTTGACACCGGTCAAAGCAACTCCTAGGCCTGTAAAGGACGTCAGCTGGGGGAATCAAGTGCGTGACGATCTGTGGGGGATCTAGAGACGTAAGGAGTGCGACAGTAGCCAATTCGCTTGGAGGGCTTGAGTTGGTCTCTGCTACATCCCAGACCGAAGTCTTATAGTAGGCTAGAGTTTGTAGTCAGTTTGTACTGGGCGGTGTTCAATCTGGACGAGGTCCCGAGGTTTTTCTACAAGGTAGTTTCCTCGTTAAAAAAACGTTCTGGTGTCTTGTGTGCTTTTCCTTTCCGCAATTATATAAACTCTGACATATAATTAAAAGCAAACACAAGAAGTACGTTATCCATAACTGTCGAGTTTACTCCAAAGACTTGTCTTTGTCAAGTTGATCCCTAGATCACAACTCCGGTTATTTTTTTTTGGATATTGATTTTTGAGATCGTCCAAACCTAACCATAAGACTCACGAGCCCAAACGAAAAGTTGGTCGTATTTCGGTACCCCTCCTTTTTCAGAACGCCGTATGTCGATGATCTTCTTCTGCTAGCGGTATCTGGTTGCACCCAGAGTAGTCGTCCATAAAAGATAACAATTCATGCCCTGAAGTAGCGTCAACAGTCTGGTTTATGCTTGGCAATGGGAAGCTGTTCTTTGGACATGCCCTGTTCAGATCGCTGAAATCGATACAAATTCTTACGCCCTTGTTCTTCTCGGGTACCACCACCATATTTGCTATCCATTCAGGATACTGGACTGGTCTAATGATACCAGAAGTTCTCATTTTATCTATTTCTGCCTCTACCGCCTCCTTATACGCTGGCGCCAACTTCCTTATGCGCTGCTTGAATAGCCTAATTTTTGGATCAATATCTAACTTATGAAATGCGATTTCTGGATCAATACCTGGCATTTCATTCATCCCCCAAGCAAAAACGTCTACATATTCTTTCAACAGAGCTTCCAACTGTGTTGATTCCTCTTCAGTCAACAAAGTACCAATTTTTACAATCTTGGGAACGTCCCCTTCGCCAATGTTAACATCTTTAGTTAGTTCTACCGCTGTGAAGTGTAATTATGGTTCTCCCAACGGCGAAGGTTCCTTTAGTTGCTATGAAATCGCCGCTGCAGATTTTGTTGAAGACTCGCCCTCCTTAATAGAGTGAACGTACTTACTGGGGTCGTTGATCACCTCATTAATTTCTTTAGCCTTAACCAATTCCTTTACCCTTTTCTTCTTCTCGTTCAATCATGCTTTTCTAGTTTCACGCATCTTGATATCAACTTCATTGCATGCTTTGGCTGTAGACGGATCACCAATATATTCGGTGACACCCTGAGGAGTTGGGAACCTCAACCGCTGATGGTAAGTCGAAGGTACTCCCTTGATGCTATGTAATCATGGTCTCCCAATAATTGCCGCATATGGCGAGTCAACATCAACGACACAAAAGGTAGTGTCCATAATCAGAGTTTTGCACGTGACAACTTTCAGGGTAACTTCTCCTTTAGGTTTGGAGGCAATGCCGTTAAACCCATAAATACTGTATGTAGACGGAATGAGAGGTTCAACTGGTTTTTCATTCGAGTCCATAGCCTTATACGCTGAATTAAAAAGGATGTCAACGGAAATTCCTGGGTCAATGAGTACCCTTGGAACCTTGAATTCTCCCACTTGAATAGTCAACACCAGCGGATCCAAGTGATCTCTTCCTTCAGCTGGCACTTCTACCGTTGAGAAACTAACTGGCTTCTTCATCCACTCTAGCAATGGGATTTTCTTGACGGCGACACTGAAGATCTCCTTGCCATTTCTATCTCGCTTATGTATCCTTGGCAGGACATTATTGTGGAATTCATCTCTGTTAATTGTAGAATGCATTATAAAAAAACAATTTAGTTCTCGAAGATCTCTTTTGACTTCTACTTCAAAAACCTCTGGTTTAGGAGGTAAACTTTGAATTGGTTGAACTATGAGCGGCGGTGCTGGGGGTAACTCTAAGAAATCTTGGAATTTTCCTTGCCGGATGAATCTGTGCACTTCTCGCTGAACACCAGCGCAATTCTCAGTTGAATGACCATGAAACTGATGATATTGACAAAAATGATCAGTGTTCAGAGGAGGGAACGCAGGATTTCCCCGGTTGAAAGGGTAGCGGATCTCATTTCTGGACGCCGAACTCTCTATTTGCCCGAATGCATCAGTGTATGTAACACAAAGTTTTGGTAGCGTAGCATCCTGGAAATCTGGGTATCCCGCTCTTCTGCCGCCGAACCTTCGATTATCATTGTTGTATCTTCTATCGCCATTGCTTGATCG
>JAJJMA010224341.1:0-15112 GCA_023529015.1 Papaver nudicaule
TCTCACCAGGGAAAAACGTCTGGAAACTGATTTGGCTAATGCTCTTGCTGAAATCAAGACATTAAAAGAGTTGAATAATAGCTCGGAAGTTAATCTGGCTAATGCTCTTGCCGAAATCAAGACGTTGAAAGAGTTGAACAATAGCTCTGACAAATTAACCTCAATGTTAGGAGCGAGTAAAAATCATCGTGACACACGAGGTTTGGGCTATAAAGGAATAGACGCTCCAAGTAATAACAAAGAGGTGAAATTTGTCAAGGCTAAGGATTCTTCTCAACCGACTGATCCCCAAGGTGATATACCTCTACAGCCAGTCAAGGAGAAGAAGAGCAAGATTTATCAAGCTCCACACGCACGTCCAGGTAACAACAAGCATCCCACTCCTTTTGTTACCAAAAATTGCCTTTATTGTGGTGGTAAAGGTCACTTAGCTAGAAGCTGCAGATTCCATAAAAGGAATGAAAAAGCCAATGGCTCGATTATTCCTGTTGTTTTGGAGATTCACATCAAACCTAACAACAACGGATCATCTTCTAATGATCCAGGTTGTGAACGTCCAACCTTTAGGCATAAGAAACAGAATTATGACAAGCCAAGTTCTGCCTATAAATGCTCTACAAAGTCCTCTCGTAATCGTCATAATTATAGAAAGGAAAACAACTTTGTACAAGCGAAGACTAGATCTGATGTTCCCAATTGGAGATCGACTAACTTGCAAAAGAATAGTCAATTCAATTCTCTCTCAAGTAATCTTGTTGAGAAAGATGGGAAGAAAGATCATATTGCTCATAATAGAGCAATAAATGCCAAAGGGAATGATCACCCTAGTGAGGATACCCTAAGAGAATTCATGAAAAATAGTGCATTATTTAACCAACAAATACTTGGTATGATTAAACTACATCATGAAATGCTTGGGTTACAAGGGAAAAACAGGAAAAAGGGTAAGGCAAAGAAATCTAAGCCAAAGACTACTTCTGGTGAAAAACCCAGTGATGTAGTAGTTCATGTTTTGACTACCAAAGGTGAACAAGAAATTGTTCACTCTAACACAACTTGATTGTGTTTGTGCGGCCTCACCATGTAGTGCCCTTTCGAATGATACGGTGAGGTAAAGCACAAGAATAGGGCACAGTCCCGGTTGGAGATTACATAAAGGTATGTTAACATTGATCAAGTTAATATTCATTTGTTCAAAGGTTGGCAAATCCTTGAATATGAATATGTATCTTTCATGTTTCTCTAACTCAACTTGGCTTTAAGAGTTCTTAAATGTACAAGTTGCAAATAAAGTCCATGACTTCTGTTTTGAACAAAGAGTGAATCCTACCGACATGACATTCTTGTTATGTTAGTATGCCTTCTTGGTGTACTACGGTTATAGGATCCAAGTTAAACCCTAATTCTGTATAACGACGGTTCCCGAACCGTTCACAAACAGAAAACTCCCGAGTTCCACATCATCAATCTGTACGCGTACCTTACGTGAACCTCAGATTCGATGCATCTGGTCAGAATTCAGTCGGACGTATGGGTTTAACAGATGACTCCTGGAAATCATAAATACATGGATTCGATCTTAAATGCAGTCCAACGTGATCTTTGTTTTAAGGAAAACTTTATTCACACTTATTGGTGAAACTCCATGTGAAAAAGTTAAGCCTTTACTCTAAGAACAAATCAATCCTTGTTAACGCAAGTTTTGTATATTAGAGGGCAATACGTGATCTTCCTGA
Source organism: Papaver nudicaule (assembly GCA_023529015.1). Lineage (NCBI taxonomy): Eukaryota > Viridiplantae > Streptophyta > Magnoliopsida > Ranunculales > Papaveraceae > Papaver > Papaver nudicaule. The sequence continues at coordinate 1,737 of JAJJMA010224341.1, forward strand.
TCATGCTGTGAGTATTGCCAACATGATTTTATTCATTGTTATTCAAGTGATGATTATATTAAAGTCATGGATATCAAAAAAGTTTTATTACCTTCTTGTTCTAAGAAGAGAAAACTTTTTGTGATCATACTCTTATTTCTTAGAAAATGGCTAAGGAAAAGAGATTATTAACAAAGCAAAACTGGGTAACATTCAATTGTTCTTGCCCATGTTAGTCTTTGTCAGTTGTTCTTTATTGAATGACACCACACGGGGGAGAGTTCTTATTTGAACTTGCGCTTAATAACAAATCTTTTTGGGGAGCGTGGATGTGGAATATTGGGAGAAAGTGTATCTATATTTCTCCATAAGGTGAGAACTCAGGAATCTTGTTGTTCACATTACCTAAGTATACCAACTTTAAACTTGATATGCGAGTACTTGGCTTCACCTGTTATCATAGGTGTATGAAACCCTAGTCTCAAACTACTTTGTCATATTTTTGTGACAAATAGGGGGAGAATACATATGGTTCTTACTTCTTGTGGTTGCATTAAGGTGCATAACCATAGGGGGAGAACATCATGTGCTTACTTGTTGTGATTTTCACAAAGTATCAAGTAAGGGGGAGTAATTAAAGCTGAGATCAAGCTTCGTATCAAGAATGAGTAGAATCACTTTAAAAGTTTTGATACACCAACTTTAAAGTTTGCTCAGATTCTTACTCTTACGCACAAACAACATGTGGGATGAGCATACTAACCCACGTAAGCTTAAGCGTACCTTTATGGTTGTTTGAGCTGGATATGTTGTGACTGCTGACTACGGATTCATCAACAAGAGTTTAACGAACACATCAAGACTCAAGGGAGAAGTTGAAGAATTCAAGAAATCAAGAGTTACATTTGGTTAGTACTTCATTGTATATTATTTGAATCCATATGTAAATTGGTTTTGTGACTAAAATTGACAAAGGGGGAGATTGTTAGGGCATTGTCCGGTCAAACCCAATAGCATTGGTATGTCAAGCTAGTTGTCAGTTTTAGGTGTCAAAACTCAATTTTTGATTTAGCCTACTAGAGTTTAGATTTCGGAATTGGGATATAGACAAAGTAGTAGAGACCTTGAAGACGAAGACTGTGAAGACAAAGAAGACATCAATTATTCTTCATCGACAAAAGGTTAGTAGGAGTTATGACTTTTATGGAAATTCTTCTATTCTACTTTCTCTATTCTTTAGAAATATAGTCGACTACTTTAGTAGTGATAATAGCAATTGAGATCGTATTCTTGTCTAACGTGGCCTTGTGTCATGACCAGTGTTTGTTCCCACAAATACTGTGAGTACAAGAATGAATGAGATAGATTCGGTGCCATGTGTCCATTACAATGGTTTGCTTGCAAATCGTTAGTTGGATATGGATGAATCTAAAGGAGTACTCTTGAGCAAAGAGTCCATGTATTACAGCTGAGGACGTATACACGTCTAAGTCCTGGTAAGCCCAGAACTTCCAGCGGAATACAGAGTTGATGAAATCTGACAAGCGGACGGTTCACGAACCGGTTCGCAAACCAGAAACTCGGATTTCTTCTGAGTTCCAAAGTGACTGAACATTTCGCGAACCGGTACGCGAATCCAATGTTGGTTACTTTGCTGGTGTCGGATTTAGTGGATATTCTTTCAGAATTTCACTTGGGTCAAACTCTAAACTCCTTTATCTCTTAGATGGACTTGTATATCACATAATATCTTTTGTGTTCCATCTAACGATCCTCAATGAGTCAATAAGATAAGATTATCTCTGGTCTGTTGGATTCTATCTTGAAGTGTTTTTGAGCTAACAAAACACTTGGCAGATAATGATAAAAATAATTCCAATTGAGATTAATCTCTATTACTTGGTTATCAAGTTTAGGTTTCCTTAACTTGTGGGACAAGTAATTGATTGCTTTATTCCAAAGCAACCTATCTTATTGAATGCTAAAAATAGAGGTGTCTATGGACAAATACCGCAAGCATCAAGCATACGTGAAGGTCCTTAGGGAAGGTAGCGTAAACTCTTTTCACTTCGGTGAATGCTTGTTGTGGTATAGTCATCCTCTATAGGTTGCAGCTCCTCTGGGAACTCCCTACGACTATAAAAGACTTCTCTTGAGAGTTGGGAAGCACATGTAGGAGATTGAGACCATATTTGGTTGAAATCGGATTAATCTGTAACCTTGGTAACCTGATCACGTTCTTGTCTATTCCATAGTCCGTCTCTTCTGTTATACGACTATTCAAGAACTGATACGTTACACACAAGGTTGAAAGGTAGCAACGCACGGCTGCACTCGGTGTTGTAAGACCTAGTTAGCTCCAGTTATACAAGTTTCTTAAGTGATTCTTCGTGTATAACTGAGGTAGAGATAAATTGGGCATAGCTTACTCGGTTTGCTTGTCAGCCCCGATTTGTGAAATAGATTTCAGTATGACCTGGATTTAACAATCCGAAGGAAGTCAACTTGTGTGTGGTAAACTGATAGAGGACAGTTAGACCATACGTCAACAATTAGGTTGCAAAGCTAGTATTGCTGACACAAGCCTTTGACATCGGTCAAAGCAACTCCTAGGCCTGTAAAGGACGTCAGTTGGGGGAATCAAGTGTGTGACGATCTGTGGGGGATCTAGAAACGTAAGGAGTGCGACAGTAACCAATTCGCTTGGAGGGCTTGAGTTGGTCTCTGCTACATCCCAGACCGAAGTCTTATAGTAGGCTAGCGTTTGTAGTCAGTTTGTACTGGACGGTGTTCAATCTGGACGAGGTCCCGAGGTTTTTCTGCAAGGTAGTTTCCTCGTTAAAAAAGTCTCTGGTGTCTTGTGTGCTTTTACTTTCCGCATTATATCTCTGATTATATAATTAAAGCACCAAGTAGTACGTTATCCAATAACTGTAGAGTTTAACTCCAAAGTCCCAACTTTGTCGAGTTGATCCCCAAGATCACAACTCCAGTTATTAGAGTTTGGATATTGATTTTTGAGATCGTCCAAACTTAAACCATAAGACTCACGAGCCAAAACGAAAAGTTGGTTGTATTTCGGTACCCCTCATTTTTCAGCAACTTTATTCACAACATCACATAAATCATAGTAATTCTCTGATCTCATCTTTCTCGGCTTCCCTCCTTTAAACCAACCCTATTTCCTCTTCTTGTAACTGAAACAATACTCGAACGGCCATTTCTTGGTTTAGGCGAGTCTTGTTCGATCTTGACCTCTCGAATACCATTACAACTTCATATTACATCATCATACTTCACACTTTACCCCTCAGATTCTCTTTATTGTTTTACACCTAAAACAGGAAGCAAAAAGGTTTTCTAGGGAGATGGAGAACGAGCGTCATCGTCGTTCCAAAAATTCTGAGGAGAGTGCCCAAAGAGTAGCTCTTGAGGGTGATATTCGTCGTAGATGTGAAAAGACCTTGTGTGATGTGGTTAACGCCTTTGTTCTTTCTCATCCACAAATTCAACGGGCGATGCTGCTGAAAGTCTCCTGCTTCATTCTACATTGACCAACGATCTGGCCACTGAGAAAGCTTGCCGTCAGCATGGTGTAACTGTGTAAAATCCCATGGGTTGGATCTTACACAGTACACCCAAATAACATATACAAACACATACACAATCATCCCTAAGCATTCATCTAGCATATAGTATAAGAAATAGAAAGAGAGTAAGGTTAGAGATACTTGACAAGATAATTTACTTGGTTCGCCCTAAGACAGGACTACATCCAAGGATTCCACTATTATGAACATGATTACAACTCTTAATTACCTTGATAATCTCCTCAGTCTTTTCTCACAACAAGAACCTTAATTTCAGCCTTGGGCTATGGAGAGCAAGTAGAGTACTTTTCCTCTCCCTAGACCAATCCGAAATGTGTCCAACCCCTTTCTTTGAGGCATCTCTCGCTATTTATACAAGATTTACATTAGTGCAAGACAGCTAATACAGACAAGCTACGCTCTGACACTGACTTGTCTCTACTTGCCAACGAAGCATGTCGCCGAGGTAGTGATACTTCCAGCGGGCGGCTCTTCTGAGGATAAGGATTGCTGACGAGATTCCCACTGAGTCAACAAGTCAACCCTGACAATCTATCCGTTCTGACGGGTAATGAATACTCAACTACTTCTCACCTATTTTTCACCTTCCCACGCTACACCGATCTTACTCCGCTGGCATCCTTTCGTCTCGCCGCTACGCCCCGATACCATACGCTTCGCCCACAGCTTTCCATTGTTGATTCCATACTTCTCGTGAGTGCCTTTTTGATACATCTTAGCCTTTAGGATGCTATTACTATGCGAAGGCATTTTCTACCCTTACACATGGTCGAGAACTTTTTCGAACAATTCGGGTAGAGCCTACCGGCTATGGTGCTATTGGTGCCGAAGACTCTGATGCAGAGCTTCCTGAAGACAAGGACTTGCTACCTCACGAAGTTTTTGTAAGGCTTGTATCCGAAGAACTAGAGACCCGAGCCAAAAAAGACAGAAACTCTGAGGATTCCGAAGAAGATGGTGGAGAGGATGACGTGGAGGATTTTGGTGTTTCTAAGGACGATTCTAATGGAGGGCCGAAGGGGGGGTCCCAAGGATGATCCTAGCGGCGCTTCGGGTAGCGCTTTTGGGTCTAAACCGAATGACCCTAAGAATGTTCCCGAGCATGCTCCCCAAAATGTGAGAAAGAAAGTCCTCGTGCTGGTAAAGGTGTTGTTTTCGATGCCAATTTCAAGGAGCACAACTATTTGTTCCGCGAGTCTGCTTTGGATTATAGTGAAGATGAAGATAGTGAACCAGAGAGGGTGCCCTCGGATACAAAATCCCAAAAGCAGCATATGGAGGTTATTGAAGAAGATGGGTGTGGGAAGTTTTGTCCAAAGAGTGAATTTAAAGTGATTTCTTCTCAGAATGCCTCTTCTGATGTATTTCTTTCAATTATATAATGACGGCTTCCTGTCTTGCTTAGATCTTCCTCTATACTCCCTATCTTTCATTCTTTTACCTTGCAAGACTCTCTCCTTTGCGCCTTTTGATTTGTAAGCACTTGAATGAAGCTTTGTTTCTTTATTATTTGCATCGTTTCGCGGTAACTTTTGATCGAGCACAAGATATGCTTTGCCAATTATGAGCTTGTGGGTTTACTTAGAGTGCGACTTCAGGGATTACTTCGATGTGGGAGGCAGTAAACCAAGCTAGTGGGGGCTGCAGATCACCCTTCCCAAAGGCTGTAAGCTACCCGCCTGTCTCGAGCAAAGACTTTGGCTATCGAGACCGTAGGTACCCATCCTGCCTCAGTACATTAGGTTGGTTACGAAGACAGCTTAATATCTTCCGAGGGAACATGCTAGTGTTCCGAGAGCCCAATTTACCTAAGTAGTGCAGTTGTAGTCCTAGGTTTCGAAAATAAGGTAGCTCAATGGGGGAGTGCCTAGAGTATGACTTTTCTTTTTCTCGTCTGCCCCCCCTCAAGGCGGTATTTTAATGATTTGGAGGGGGTCCCTCAGATGCGTGACTTGCTTAACATCCCTCGCTAATGTATGCTCGTCAGCTGCCTCGGGGTTCCATCCGCCTTAAAGGTAGATGTTAATCCCATTTATTGTCCCCGCGACGCCTCAATTAGAAGGTCCCAGTGGTCCCAGTGGTCGCAATGGTAGTGGGTCCATATGACTCCTAGCTTGTACATCCATGATTCAATGTACCCATTGCTATCGGGGTATCTTGTGGGTTGAGGACTGTGTCGTGTAAACCGTGGGGCCTTGACGGCTTACACGTACATCAGCTTGATGCCTACCATTCGGGGACTATGCCCGTCATTTGAGGACTTTTGTGCCCACCGTTCGAGGACTTATATGTGCCTACCACTCGGGGTCCTTTTTATTAAAAATAGGAGAAAGAGATGTTTGCATTTAAATATAAGTAACTAAATAGTTTCTTTATTTTATTCCTTTGGATAAAATCCATATGTCCTTCATACAATACGAAATCTAATTAAGTGCCTTAGACTTTTTCCCTCGACAGGAGTACTCAACCTTTGTCCCTCGAGATTCATCGAGCTAAAAGTGTCATTCCTTAATGCTTTCTTGATGACGTATGGTCCCGACCAAAATGGTCATTTCCTGGAGACAGTGTTGGTAGCGGCTCGGGAGTTTATCTCGTTTATCGCTTCTTCAGACAACACCGGCTTGTCAATTGTTGCCGCGAATTGCTCCATTCTCTCGCTACATGTGTATTTCTCTCTATTGGAGGCTGCCTCGGCCGCTTTTTGTTTTGAGTCCCCTTTAGCATCCTTCGCCATTCCTGCTTCAATTTTCGCGATAAATTCCTTGATATCTGATTCCTTGATTTTTGGCATCTTTGTCGAGCTCTCGGAGGCAGATAAAAAGCATTCTCGTTGTTGGACTTCTATTTCATTACAAATTTGTGCTTCGGCAGAGTCTCCCAAGTTTTCAGCTATCCCTTTAGGCGTCGGGAACCTTATTCTTCTATGAAGCGTAGAAGGCACTCCCATCAGACCATGCAACCAGGGTCTTCCCACGATGGCTGTGTATGGGGAGTCAATATCTACCACGCAAAATGTTGTGAGCAGATCGAGTTTTCCCATATGAATCATCAGCGTCTGTTCTCCTCTCGGCACCAAGGGTTTCCCGTTGAATCTGAATACGTTATAGGCTGGCGGAATCAGAGTTGCGTCCTTGACGAATAACCGATCATATGTTCTTCCGAAGAGGATGTCAACTGAGCTCCCTGGGTCCACTAGGATTCTCTGCATTGCCAGTTCCTCGACAAGTAAGGTGATGACTAGCGGGTCATTGTGTGCCCTTTCCCCGTCGGGAATATCTCCTGCTGAAAAAGAAACCGGCTGCTTCTGTCAATCTTCCAGAGGCTTTTTGATGGCTATGTTCATGATTTCCTTCCCCTCGAAGTCTCTCTTATGAATTCTATTAGTGATGCTGCTTTCGAAGTTGTCCTCGTTCATTTTTGCGTGGATTATTGAGTTGCAATCGGTGAATCTTAGGACGTCTCTGCCTGTTGTTATGGTGTAAGCCTCTGCGTGCTTTTTCTCTTCTTTAGACTGTGTTTCATTTGACGGCGGGCTTGGCAGGCTTAGCAGGTGATCAAATTTCCCGTCCGAGATGAAATGATAAATTTGATCATGTGCCGTAACGTTTTTCGGTAGAATGCCCATAGAATTTGTGAAATTGACAGAAGTCTTTCGTGTTACGAGTGTGCTGAGGTTGGTTTCCCCTACTTCTGGGATAGCGGATGTCACCCGCCCATTCTGACTGTTCGATGCACTTCAGGGCTGTCTCGATTGGTACGCTCAGCTTCGGAATCTTCCTGTCCCTAAATCGGGGGATCTGACCTGGGCACTCTGAATATCCGACTTCCTTCGTAACCCCTTCGTGAATTGCCTCCTTCGTATCCTTCCTGCTTGTCATTTCCCCTGCTATCATTTGTATTTCATGTTGTCGCTATACCTCCCATCACCAAATTTTCCTTCTCTCTCATACCTTCCCTGGTCGTCATGCCTTTCTCTTTTCGAGGAGTCCCCTATTATAATGTGGGTTGATCTCGCTCTCCCAAGGACATGTTGTTGATTGAGTGCACCTGTTTAGACACGGTTTCCCTCCGTTGGGTTGCTTGTTCTTTTATTTCTTCCAATGCAATCCACTCTCATTGGTATTTCCTTAAGTCCTGCAATGTTTCCACATTTTTGGAGAAAAACTTATCATACAACGGGTGGTCTTTGTCCAACGCATTTAAGTATGCTCGTACTTTGTCCCTTTCCGAGGCACCATTCCCGACTTCTACACACTGAGCTGTCCATCTCTCGGTCAAGCTTTTAGTAGACTCCTTAGGTCTTACTCTGGTGCTGAAAAGCTTTTCCACTCTTGGCTTGGATGAATTGTTGTATAGGAAGTGGAGTAGAAAGACTCTCGATAAGTCCCCAAAGGATGAGATTGAGCATGCTGGGAGACTATTGTACCAGGCTAGGGCTTCTCCCTTTAAGCTGGAGGGGAAATACTTACAAAGAACCTCATCCTTGTCCTCCCAGGCCAATAATTGCCTTTGGTACATTTTGATATGATGAATCGCATCTTCCGAACCATCAATATAGAGTTAAAAGTCGGCATTGTGCATTTGACCGGGATGGGTTTGCTTATAAGCTCGAAGCTTAGGGGAGAGCGATTAACCTCGTTGATCGTTGTGTTAACTTTACATTTACGGTTGGCTGGACCCGGTTGTGATGAAGTTCACCTCGCATGGCTTTGACCTCCTCCACCAGCACCTTCTGCAATGCCTCGGCTTCGGATCGTTTCTTTGTGTGTTTCTTCTCGTGTATGTGGTGTATATGGTTTCCCTTAGAGAGTGTTTGGTTGAGAGAGAGTGCTCGGCTGTGGGTGAGCGCTCGGCTGTGGGTGACTGCGCGGCTGAGCCGGCCAACTGGATTCTCCACTTCCTCATTTAGTAGTATTTTTGATGCTTCGGTGTTACTTCTGGATATGGCGGGCAGTTTCGAGTGGGATCTTTCATGGTGCGAATGTCCCTCGTTGTCTCTCTTGTAATTAGATGCTGATTTTTTGGCCACTTTTATATTCGCTTCCTGGAGCTGCAGCTTGAGTTTTCTTATCGTCTTCTTCATTCTAACATCCTTTTGAGTTGAGCTGCCCTTGCAGTCTCCTCCTCAGTGATCTTGTGTTCTTGAACCGCGTTAGCTGGAACCTCCTCGGCTCCTTCTTCTTCCTCTATATCGTGTATCTGTTGTCTGGGAAACCCTTCTCCGTTAGGCCCTAAGTCCTCTACGAGTACCTCGTCTTCGTTTGCTCGGTCTCGGTGCTGGACTGTGCTCGATGCTACCTCTGGAGAAAGCCCTTTACTAGTTGATTGTCTCGTCTGCGGTCTCGAAGAGCCGGTCCCATGTCTTGATGAGCCCACTCCTTGCTTCGGAATCTGATTAGATTTCGAAGTCATGACGACAATCCCTGCAAAAAAGCAAAAAACCCGTGAGGTCCAAGGCGGCTATTTTCAGTGTACTATGAGTCTGACAGACACCTAACAACTGCAACAAAATCTGACATGCGTGATTTCAGGGAGATCCTGTTTTTTCGTCCTTCCGGCGAATATCCTAACTTGATTTTCCTTGATCTATCCTTCCATAGTGGAGGTTTCTGACAAATAGACTCTGAAAAGGCACTTTCCCTAACGAACGATAAAAGTTCTATTTCCTACCATGTCCTTTGAACGAAAAATACATCCATAACCCTTAATTTATTCGTATAACAAGGGATTTCCTAGGAATCCACGAGGGTATAAGTGGGAGATTGGGACGTCAAATTTTTGCACTAGGATATTTGTATCTTTCCTGAAAGTGTTTTGGTGGATGAAAAAGCTGACTGGACGAAGATTACTCTTGCCTTCCGAGGGTTTTCTTTAGATTACGCGATATGCCTCATGGATCTTGATTTGATCTTTTGTGCCTCAAAGCTTAGGTTCCTTGAGGTTCATTGATCCATCATTTTGATAATCTGCTCAAAATCCGTGAGCACTCTAAAGCTCAAAATCTTTAGGTACTCAAGCGCTGGAGCTTAAAATTTTTGAAACATAAAAGAAGAACTTGAAAACCCTAGAAAGAAAAATTCTGAAAATTTGAAAACCAACATAATCACAGGAAAACCTAAGTTATTTTAATCAGTCCCTGTTTCTAGCGCCAAACTGTGTGTGTACAAAATCTTCTTAAAGACTTTGTACTACACAGCCATTAGGAGAATCATCGAAACTATTAAACATGGGTAACTCTAGGTCGAGTAAACCACACGAGAGGACTAATCGAGCAAAGCAAATAAGACATAAGTAAAGCATAAGAATCCCTTAATTGATATTCATGACTCTATTCATACAACGGTATTATTCACATACCATGATAGAAGTAAAACTACTAACCTAGATTGATTCACCAAATGGTAATCCTAACTAAACAAAGATCCGACCTTTACAAATGAGCTCAAGCTCGCCTTATATAGGCTTTTTCCGAGTAGTGGATGACAGCTAATAAGACAACAAACTCAATCTTGGATGTCAGACGTTGTAGGTCGGTGGTGCTTCCGAGGTGATTCCGAGAGTATCGTCAGGTATCCTTCTTTGTATTTCATTCTTTTGGCATCTTCTTCCTTTCTCGGCTTCTATCCTCTGCTCGTTTTGCCTTGTGTCTCCGAGCTTCCGTCTCACGACTTATCGATGTATCATATTTTTTCTCGTTGCGGTATGGGTTCTTCTTTCTGGTGCTGACGCGTGTCTCGCCAGTTTTATATACATAGCTGGCCACTACAATTACCATAAAGGTCATCGTGCTATTTCAATCTTCTTTTTACTTTTTACCAAGTTCCTTTTCTAGTTTAAATTGAAAATAGATGTATACGGGTATTGAAATTACTTCAAAATTGCATCTTGTTTTATACACTAGCTTCATATTAATTGAGCTAGCCCCTAATTTAACCAGTTTGCTATGGAAAGGATTTCCATTTTGAACTTTTCCATTCCCATGCGTTGCATTGGCTAGGTTCAAGATTTGTGAATTACTCCTGTACGATGCCTGACATTTCAAAAGCATTGCCTTTCTTTGTAATTTTTCTTTTTATAAAACTGATTCTTTTCTTTGAATTCATCAAAGTCTGTGTCAAAGATTCAAAATGTGATATGTTCATGCGGTTAGACATTATGTTTTCTGGCCGAATTTCAAACTGATTTTAGATTTTTCTGCAAGCTCTTATTCCGTCCATTCAATGCGACTTTATTTTGTTTACTCCACATGACCAAGCGAGGAATAATCAAAATATCATTTGATCGTACAAGTAAATAGATAGAAAGATGTGTTTGGTGCACCTATTCAAAATACAATGTAATCAAATTCTTCTTCATCGTCCTTCCAGTCCTGTTCTATAAAATATTTCGTTGGTGACGGATTAACAGGGTATCTTTCTCTGAGCTGACAATTTTCTCCAAGAGATTTAAGAAATAAAGCTGTTCATGTGAGGAACTGGATTAAAAAATTTACCATTGAACACCAGCTTTTCCATGGCCTCAGTCCTTAGATCATAACTACAGATAGTAGAAGGCTCGTACCAGATTAGAAGTTCACCAGTCTCTCTAAGGGCGAATGGCGATCCATTGGTTGGTAAATACAATCTCTTGATCCAGGGCGATGATTTGGAGTCTTGCTCATTCATGCTGTCACTACTATTTTTCCGGTATATCCATACGTCTGAGACTTTGTCACCCATTTGATGAATAAGAGACAAGCATCCTAGGTAGCCACCTTTCGGTGGTCCAGTCCGCAGGAGAAAAAGGAAACCAAAATCAAACATAGCGCCAGTATCAGAAGACTCACATGGGAAGTTGTTACCAATCCGGCGTAGGTGCATATGAGCAAAGTATGGATGACGAATTAGGTTTCTCCAGGTTTTGCATACTCGTTTGCAGTGTAAGACTGAAGCAGTGGGCAAACGAGATAGTATTTCTGTGATAATGTCTGAGGGGAGTCTATTCACCATGCATATGCGGATCTTGGGTGGAATTTTACGTTTACCGTTTGGTGGAATTTGACGTTTACCCTTTGATCTCAAAACACGAATCGTCTCCATCTCGTATTCTCGTGCTCCTATTGACAATGGAAGAACTGTACAGCAAGAAAGAGTCAACTGCTGATATTATCCATTTGTGAATTAAATAAGTTAGCATGAGGCAGGTGAAATACTTATTTTCTCGAAGGCATCCTAGTTTAATACTATAAATTTACACCGCTTAAAATTGTGTATTCCCTGTCTTTCACTTTTCTACTCCATTATCATTTCAATAAATTTCTACACCACCATGCTCTGTGCAATTTTTCAGGTGGGCGCACTTAAATTAGACAACAGTAAATGAACAATGGACTGCCTTATAGCATACTGCTACTGGGAGAGCTTATCTATGAAGAACTAGTTAGACCTAGATCAGAACTCAATGTCTAGTGGGTAAAGGTTAAAATTCAACAGGCACATCGATAACATTATGTACAACAACTACGACATGACTGAAGAAACAACTCAGGATCATAAATCCAACATAAAATTTGTAAAAGAAAGGTACCTTTTCTAAACTCTTGAACTTTCTCAGTGTTCGTTCACCAGGACTCCATGCTTACTGTGAATGTAAAAATGATAGTATGTGTTAGTCTCACAGTAGAAATCATCATAGGGAAGGAGAGAAAAGATGATTAAGGAGAAGAAGATAAGGGGTTTACAGAGGAACCCAACCTCAATTCTTAGGCTTATAGAGGAGCTAACGTCCAAATAACACAAAGATATTCTTTGAGATAACTTTCAATCAATGCCTTTCCATTCATTAACCAAACACTTAAATAGAGATTACAAAGGATATCCCACGTAACCATTCAACCCAAACATATCCTACAAACTAGGAACTAAACCCACTAATTCAAATACTAAGATAACTTTAAAACTCCTAATAACTAGGACACGACTAGCAGATACGTTTGAATCCGTTCAAACTCACTGACATGACTCTGACTATCCTATGAAATCAAAAACTAAAACAGTATCATGTTGAGTACATACCATATTTTTGAAAGACAAAATAATGGATGAGTAATTTTATCAAACACCACTACTCAATTGAAATGCACTTAACCAGATTTTAACATTAGAATTGTCGAACATAAAAAGATGATGATAGCATTCATACCCAATCTTATTCATACCCCAAGAATACTGAAAATCACAACAGTAAACAAAACAACACAATATAACGGCATATACCTTCAAAATGTGGTTTGAAAATGCTCTAGAGATGCATCTGTAAAAACCTAAATGTTCATTTTCTTATTTAAAGCAAACCTATAACACCGGACTTGCTCCCTTTAGTAGCCCATAACGTGAAAACTATCCATTTGATCCTCACGGAGCCCAAGTTGACCAACAAAGAAAAGAACGCGGTGTATCTATTTACAGGTGCTGGAATTAGAAATATAGGCTTCAAAAAGGAAACCTTTTGATGCGTTACCATCACGCATACAACAACCCTATAAAAAGGTGGGCACTCCATCTTATTTCTCCCATTAGTTTTCAGGTTCTGCAAAAATCTCTCGCGAATTTGGGACTGAAAACAAATCAGAGAAAACCTAAGAATTATAGTTTCAGGTAGATGGATATGGCATCAGAAAGAAGAATTGAAGTTGAAAATCAAGCAAAGGAAAAGAAAGCTGGAGATGCTTTGTTGGTTGGTAAGTATAATATCGAAGCCACGGAAAGTCTAGCAAGAAAAGCTCTGGGTTTGCCAATTTCTGAAGCG
>JAJJMA010224342.1:0-15153 GCA_023529015.1 Papaver nudicaule
TTATGTTCTTCATGTCTATATTAACTTCACTGCTTATGTTGCAAATGATCTTCGGTTTGTTCTCATTTTTTATTGTGATGTCATACCCACGTCTACTGTTTTAAGGACCTGCAAAGGAAACAACTACACAGTGGAGCGAGTTTTAAGACGACGAACATTTTTGTATCATAATTCGTGTGTATGAACTTATCTCAGTTTCTCTTTTTCAGTCTCTGGGATTTTTGTTTTTTAGAACTGTGGTTAAGGTCAGATTATTTATTATCAAACAGATTACGATTGGGATTGGTACCTTAAATCTCTTGAAGTAATTTCAGGTTTGATCTCACAGTTTAGCTGTCGGTTAATAGGTTATCTCAAAAAAAAATAAAAAAAATCATCTTCTAGATTTTTTGCTTGAAGAGTTCTTTTGTTAACCCTTTAAAAACACCTAAGGATTCAATTTTATGTTTTGTGTGTGATCTTTAGTTTGCGGCTTCAGAGTTTGATGATTTCTTAGGGGAATCTGAGGTTTTGTTTTGTTCTCATAATACGTAAATTGTGTGCATAACTATCAAATTGGATTTCAGGGAAGTGTGCTCATGTTGCGAGTAATGGCGCATAGTGTCTGTGTGTGGAAGGCTAAAGAAATATCACCAGGAGCTGGGATTTTGCTAAGGTTTGGTTGAGAAAGTGATGGGATGCACAGTAATAGGGTGATATTCCTCGGATTAGGGTGTTATTTGATTTTCTGACATTATCAAAACTAATAATTTTGTATCATTTTTGTTTATGACACATCTGAGTTAGGGTATTCCTGACGCTGCAGATCGTAAGATAAAGGTTCCTTAGTGGGGTTTAATCAGCTTCAGGAGCTCTACACTCTGTTTTGTCGAAAGGGGGGAGGTTGCAATGACTTTGTTTTTCTGAAGAATGAATGGTTACATGTTATGAGTAAGTTGAGGGTAGGTTCTTTGTTTGCTATCCATTTATGCATATGAGTTCTTTGAACTCAAGTTTCAATATATATCTATAATATAAAACACATCGAAGACAAGTTTGCCTAGACAAACTGGCTGTTGCGATCTCGCCATGTATGAGATCTAAGGGTTGTGGTTGTATTGGATCCTTCATCTCCCATTAAACCCCTTAAATGGTTATTGGCCAATTTCATGATTGCCCATTAAAAACTATATTATGTTTATGAGTTATACTTATTAGTGTGTCATTAATTTTTTATAATCAATAATTCATTAATTAATCATTATACAAATCTCATTAATTTTTCAAAAAAAAAACAAAAAAATGTCTCAATAATTAATATAGTAAATATTTGTTTACATATGATAATTTTGATCAATACACATTGGCGGCAATTGTCGCGGTGTTGGTCAGTAGTGGTGGTTGTTAGTGGGTGGTGGAGGCGGTAACGTTTAATGGTGGTGGAAGAAGTAGTTGCAATGGTGGTTTTTATGGTCTCATCGTTTTTAGCACGATTGATAAAGATGAGTACCAAATATTCCGCGATAATCCCAAATTATGTAGGAAAAAAATAATCATGACTGTTGGATCAATCAAATGGTACCCCGGTTGTTTTCGGTACCTGCCCATAAAACACATCAAGGACAAATCAGGCTGGAAAAATGGTCGTTGAGATCTCGACACGTGTCTGAACCAAATATTGCAGTTGTATTGGGTCCCTCTTCTCCCATTAAACCCCTAAAATGGTTATGGGTCCTCCTGAATCCGTGAATGCCCATTAAAAATCATGTTATATTTAGTTGTATGTGTGTTTTATTAATCAATGTGTCATTAGTTTTTTATACTCAATAATTTATTAATTAGTTATCATACGTGTCTCATTAATTAATCTAATAAATATTTTTTTCCATTATATGATAATTTTGATAATAATTATATCAATAGACATTAGTGGTGATTCTGGTGGTGTTGGTCAGTAATATTGGAAACTGGCTGTAGTTGTTAGTGAGGTGGTGGAGGCAGTAACCCTTAATGGTGGTGAAAAAAGTAGTGGCAATGGGTGGTTTTTGTAGTAGTGGATGTTGGTGAGTAATGGTGGATAAATATTAATTTTGTGTCGTTATGGCACGGGATGTGTTTCATAGTTTTTGGCACGACTGATAAATATGAGTACCAAATATTTCGCGATGATACCAAATTATTTAGGAACAAAAAGTAGTCATGACAGTTGGATAACTCAAATTGTACCTTTGTTATCTTGAACCACGTCCAGTAGACTCCTTCTTCCGCTCATCCCCCTCGTCAGCTCTTCACCGTCGAAAACCGAAAGCCATGGGATCAAGTCCACTTTGTAATGCTATCTTGGGTAAGCCCATATGAATCACAGTTTTTAGTGTCAAAATAAAATCAATTTCAATACAAAAGAAAATATACATTGACAAATTAAAACTTAATGGAACAAACTAATTGTCACTTTATATTGACGGCGGCAAAATGAGTACTAGCGTACCTTTGTGCTTTGTTCGGAGGAAAAAATGAAACTAAAGGTATGCTCCTCAGAGTCTTATATAATTATCGGATTAATAAGATACAATCTAACACGTTTTTTATATAACGTAGAAGGTTCTGCAGGATCAAACGGCACAACTGGATTCATGGCTCCCGAACAAAAACTAAAAAAAAAAAACAGTTAAAAAAAGGAGGAAAGGGAAACATTGTCTGGACATTTAAATCGACATATAAAGTTGAGAGTATGGAAGGATGACAAGGAATGGGATAAACGATGGAAGAGGCGGCATTGATAGAAAGGGGATGCAACCAACGACTGTTATTCAAAATAATACTATTGGAATGCTCTTCAAAATAACCACAAGTGTTATGGAGAAATTATAGAAAGTCCATCTATAAAGATCAGCAACTTAAGATTGAAACAATATACGGTATTAAGAATGCAACAAATGATCAGCTAATGGATTATGCTCTCTACCTACTGGAGAAAAAACTACAGGAGGGGGACCAGAATTATGGGAATATTGTACGATGCTCCGCGATGAGGTAAATTGGAACCAATAACTAAATGTAATCAAACAAAATTGAGATATGTAATGCAAAACTAAATAAAACATAGAACTCTTTGACATGGCAAGTTTACAGGGCAACGAATATTCTAAAATTCAGGGTGTTATGAGGCGACATAAGAAGGAGAAAAACATAGTTCAACGGAATAGACGTCAAATATTGAACAATCCCGTGCCGTCTGCGGCACGGGCGAATCCCTTGTCAAGACTAATATATCAAATCCCACTTACATTAGGAAATGATACTTGCTATCTTAACTCAAATGTCAGAGCACATGGTTCTCAACCATGAAGTTGTGGGTTCGAATCCCACGGATGGCATAGTAATTTGCGTAGGCAAAACTTTACATCCTTTTGATATCTATATTAGATGTGCAATACGCATTGCTACACGGGTACATTTGAAAAGTGTATTATATCATCTATGTAATCATTGCTTCACATTTTTTATAATGACCTGCAGATAGTATAATTCCAGCCTAAATATGTAAAAAAAAACTCTTTTACTGTGAGTAAAATTAGGATTTGTAGCCCTTTTGAAGATATGGTAATTTTTTTACTGGCCTTGACAATTTTGAAGGCATGATTCCATTCCCTAGAAACCTGGATGATATTATGATATTAGGCCATTGGGTTCTCTGACTCTTAAGGTATTGCAACAAAGAGGAATTCCAGAAGTTCCCCTGCCTAAAGGTAATATACAGCCTAACACCTTCTTTTTTTTTTCACCTACACTGTTCGTCACATTTTTTGCTCAATTTTTTTTTCTCCTTCGCTATGATAAAGCTACTCCTATTCGTATTCCTAATGGTACTGGTTAGAAATTGTCTTCAGAATCAGATAGTGGTGATGGTAGTAATGAATAAGACGTGGGTTTTTCACTAATCATGCGAAAAAATGAAGCGCATTGTTCATGTTGCTGATGCACATAGGTGAACACTGCTAGCTAGAATGTAACACTGTATATATCCTCCTTTGTATTGTCATTGCTATTGCAGAGGAAAAGCTACATTCTCTGGACAATGTTTTCTTAAGAAGGCATTAGAGATTATTGGCAAGGCATTGCCACCTTTCATTGATATCAAGTTTTAACAATGTGGGTATTATTTAATGTCCTTTCTCCCAAGTCAAGTACCAGTAGTGTATACAAAAATCAAGTTTTGAGAGAGTTTCTATTGTTGGGGATGGTTACCACATATCTTTTTTATTGTACTGTGAGTTTTTTACAACGCATAAATAAGTTTAGCATGCAATGTTTATCCAGCTCTTCTTTCTTATCTTATTTTGGTGGTGCAAATTTCCATCAGTTTGCTTTAGTCTAATTGTACAATATAAATTCAGTTTATATTCATTATCTTTCTCATAGAGATGTAATATTTTGGGTACCAGCAGGCATCATAGGGAATGCAACATTAGCAGCCATGGCAAAATACGGTGGAGCATGGATGATGGAAACCAAAAATATCAACTGGCATTGTTTGCTGCCCATAGTTCTCCTTCATATTTCAAGCTGATTATTTGTAAACCAGTGAAAACAAAGCAAATGAATTCCACTTAGCTTCCTCAAATAACAAGTCATTAAAATGAATTCCCCCTTAGATTCGTCAACTGGAAAGTTGCTAAAATGATTCCTTAAATGGATTCCCCCCTCTTTTGTGGTTGATAACGCTTTTTGCTTTTTGTGCTGGCGATTGTCAATTTAATTGTAGAAGTGTTTGCTCAGCGATGAATAACGCACAAGAACTTTTAATAAATAGTAAAGCTAACTCTTATGCTTGGAAACATACAGGGTGTGCTATAAAGTGGACTCATCCACGGGTGTGTGTGTGTGTGTGGAGAGGGGGCATCCGATTGCTCATATAATAGGGACGGTACGACGTGCTCCCTTCCTCCTTAGCGGGGTTCATCATGCATTGAGCCCAGATCAACATGTAGCGGTGTTGATGATTCAGATGGACAAAAGTACGCAAAAGATGTGTAAGACCTTATTGATTACGAAACTAACGCCAGCATTGGTGGTTCCATGATGCCAGCTGGTGGTGCTGGTGTAAATATGTATAAGACCTTATTGATTGAGAATTGTGCCGCTGGTGATTAAAGCTCATAGCCTTATACAGAAATCTGACTTTACCATCTGTTTGGTTGTTTTTAGAGAATATATATGATTCAATATGATTCAATGTGCTTCAATGTGCTTAGCATAGTTATATCATTTTTATTACTACTAACTTCAATATATCTAAATATGGGTTCCCAACTCCCCATATAATACGCAGATCATCATACAATTTTAGGCAAGTATATGTTCATTAAATAGTCTATTGTGGGTGGGGTTACTGGTACCCGTAAACTGGCTCAATAAAATCAAGTTAAGTATTAACTTGGTACACTACCCGTAAACTGGCTTAATGAAATCAAGTTAAGTATTCACTTGAAACAGAAGGGTACCCATCTCTCACCCGATAATACACTGGTACCCAACCGCCACCCTATAATACACAGGATTATTATACAACTCATGGGTGGACATGTATGGGATCCTATATTTCATGGTACCCGTAATCTAACTCATTGAAATTGAAGTTAAGTGTCTATCCATAATACATGATACCCAACTCTCACCATATAATAAACAGGATCATCATACAATTCATGGGTAAACATATATTCGTTCAACGATGAATATTAAAAGACTGGCACTTAAGAAAAATATTTGGGTGTCCCTTTTACTTCTCGAAAGAAGTAAATTCAAAGAAGTAAAGTTCTATTATTTAGTGGCATTTTTGATACTTTTAGTGGCAGATTGGCTGAAATGGAAATCCAAATTTCTAAATCAACCTGAAAAAACAATGCTTACTTGGTCTGTTCAAGGTAGTCTTGCATATGTCAGTTTTTCCTTTACATAAAGCTATAACTGATAAGATAGTTTCTATCAAAATGTGGTTTTGGTGGAATAAGAAGAAAAATATTGTTAAAGGAAATTGTTGGTGTAGATCTTAGGTAACCCTCTCACAAGGCAGTCACTTGAATTACTCTTACACGGGAGTTTACCTTACACTTACGAGGATGAACACAATTACTATATTAACAGGTGCATTCTCTCATCATTGTAGACGGTAGATGACTAATCTTAATACGAAGAACAAACCAAATACTAATTGTGATTCAAATTTGATGGTACGTTACATATTTATTTATTTTTTATTAGAAGGATATCAAATAGAGGTTACTGATAGCAATCAATATTTCTTTCTTCATATGAAATATTTTCGTTTTAATTAAAAACGTAGGCGGGGCGGAGCCCTGCCACACTATAACATTCATACAAAAATGAACTCAATGACTTTGGAATTCCACATTTTTACAAAAATAATAAAACGGGGAAAGCTTCGGTACTGTTGTCTTGCAAGATGAAATTTGACAACAGGTGTATAAAAATACAAACAAGGTATGGAATCAAAATTGACTTATGTGCATCGCTAATAATTCAATTGGTATATATGTACACCAACCCTAAATTTGAAGGATAGTTGGAAGATGTTAAGATACAACTGGTAGTATCTTTCAAATGTTCAATGGTTCAATGGTGCTTTGGTGTTTCAAAATTTATTTGGAGAGATACTTTCTCTGTGTACAATGGATACATTGTGATTTCGTCAAGAAACAATATATAAATTCAAAAATGATTTATTTGCCGACATTTATCCCCACCCAATTTCCCACAAACAAAAGGTGGTATCTTCCTTACCAAGCCCCGCTACTGGTTCCAATGTATCAGTCACAAAATTTCTTAGCGCTTAGATAAAATTCGGGACAAATGGTGGCATAAAGCTCGGTGAGTCTATAACAACTGTTTGAGGATACAGGTGAACAATACTGGAAGTTTCCACATACTTTAGTTTACATGTACACCAAAGTTTGACGAATACCGGTAGACATCTCTAGAAAGGCCCTTCATATTAAAAGTTCTGACAAGTTTGATTACAAGGCACATACATTTTAATAATCCATACAAAAAGGAGGTATGAGTCTAAAATTCAGGAAATGTATAAGATGACATGTCACGCCACGCATCTCATTATTTGCCACACAAATTTCTCAAGACATTAGATTTTCACTTAAGTTTCAATTTGTTTAGACTAAACAAAGAGTACCCGACCCACTTTGTCTCACTAAAAATCAAAATACTTCATATGAATTTCCTGCGTCAACCCTGGATCTTTTGTTAGAGGAATTGAAAAATAACACTTTTTCATTCACGGATCGCCAACAATAGACGGTTAGTGTATCAATTTACTACGTGCCCGTGGCCTTCGTTTCAGGATAGTCATAGTTATCTGGAAATGACTATATTTCAATTTCTTTCCGCTTTTTTGTGTGCACCCAAGGGATAAAACCTTTATAACTACAGTCTACAGAGAAGAAATGAAAAGTGATTCTAATGATATAATACCTTAGTTTATGAAGAAAAAAAATTGAGTTTCATCTTTAATTAATGCATCGCCTACCATACAGTATATTTTTGTTTATTTGTTTCACTTTCTGATATTGTTTATATTGAGTCAGCATTTCACAGTTACTTTCACAATACATGCTTAACATAACAACATTTGTGGTTTTATGCCTACAAGTTGTTGGTTTGTTATAATGCTTCAGTTATGTAGCGAGTATATTAGTGATGTTAAATGATTTATTTATGTTTTTTTTTTCTTTTAGTTTGAGTTTGGGTTTGTGTTAAATTTTATTGTTTACTGATCAATGAGCTGTCCACATCTCTTTTAGGGTATCTCAGTTGTTGAGTATGACATGAGTATTTATTCAAGTGTATACCGCAGATGATAATTATATTCCATTGTGTGTTTGTGTTTTCTGTAGAAAGTGGTCATGGTGACAAATCTCAAAGTGACGGATGGAGACTGATGGTTGAGAAAGTTTTCAGTTCCTCAATGAAGTGTGAGTTATTACTCGATGGAGTTCTGAGTTATTAAGTTTCTTTGGATTCTCTTTTTTCTGTTGATTTTTTCCCATAAATAACGGCTCACAAGTTATATATTATTTTCTCATATGTGTCTGTTGAATTCTTATTTTAGTATATTATATAATTGTGATCTATTATAACTGATGAATACTTATTTTAGTTTATGCGATAACTGTGTGTGGTTTGATTTCGCTAGGAACTTTTTTTTCCCAGTTGGTTGATGGTATGGAGCGCAACGGTGTTGTACCACATACTGAAGGGAAGAGACAATTTTCATATCGATAGGGGCAGGGATTTGGTGTGCAGGGATTTGTACCACATAAGGAACTAAATTTATTGCAAACTACTGTGGAAACTTAACTAAGTTGCAGTTGGAAAGCAAGGATGTATTTGTGGACTTTTAACGAGCTCTTGGGAAAGAATCGGAGACGAAAGATGGGTCAGATTTGAATCGATCTTACATGTCGCATGAATTCATTTTCTTGGGTGTAATAAATAGTATGTGTCCACGTTAGTTTTTTTCATTATCAGAAGCATTGGAGATGCATGTTATAGATGTTCTAATGCATCCAGAGAAACAATGTGCAACGTTGGATAAAAAACTAAATTGCAGCATTTTTCAATTAATGGTAAGGTGTGACGAAGGGGCGTAACACGCAAATTAACAGTTTTATTATTGGATAGGTACTAATTGTTGCTTTAGTTGTATGTTTTAATTGCTAATTAACTATATTATTCATACCTTAAGAGATCATTTTTTTTAAGAGTAGTTTATCTTCGTCTCACTTAAGACATGTTCTATCGAATCTGAACGGCCGGGGCGGGCCCCGCCACTCCCAATCAATAATTATGATCTTACCAGGTGCATACTCCCATAATGGTACAAATTGGGCGGGTTGTGAGCACACCTCTATGGGTTTCATGGGTTCCATGGACAACCTGGGCAAAGAATATTTAGTACGGGCATGGCTCGGCCAAACCCTCCAATCCGCCCAACCAACCCAAGTCCCACCCCTAGTGTC
The DNA here is from genome assembly GCA_023529015.1 of Papaver nudicaule. NCBI lineage: Eukaryota > Viridiplantae > Streptophyta > Magnoliopsida > Ranunculales > Papaveraceae > Papaver > Papaver nudicaule. Next base: position 9,036 of record JAJJMA010224342.1, read on the forward strand.
TTGAACCATTTCCACATTTATCCATATATACGTAGGCTATGTAGAATAATGATGCACGCTGCTGCACAACGTAATGCTTGAAGTAGAATAATGATTGATTAGATGTAATAATTAATGGTTGATCAGTGCTCTAGAGCTTCTCCAATGGTGGTTGTGTAAATTTCCTATGTGGCACTATGGGAAGACATCCTCTACAACTAGTTTTCCTAAATAGAAGGATTAAAAAAAAATCCTTCTCCAACCCATATGTATCTTTCTTATGTTGTAATATAATTTTTAATTTTATTTGTAGATTTTATTAACAAAAAAATATATTTTCTCTTATATTTAATAAATTAGATCTATTTTAATTAATGAAAGCTGACGTGGATGGAACCTCTAGATCTAGAGGTTCACTTAGAGGATGTCTTCCCAAAATTAAGCCATGTCATGTTAATATTAATTGTAGAGGTTAGGGTTGGAGAATCATTTTAGGAAAAATGAACATGGATCCTACGTGGATGAAGACTTTTTTCTTCACACACATTCCATTGGAGAAGCTCTTACTGGCTTTAGTTTTTCCAGGTTTCTTCGAGAATCTAGCATGGATTCATTTAGTATCCGTCATTAATGTTTATTGAGTTTGAGGAACTTTATTAAGTATATTACTGGGATTCCCATTGTTGAACGGGACTTGCATAGTAATTAGTGAGTGAGTTGGGGGCCGAATGCCCTAAAAAATACGAGTAATAATTTGAAAGCCGAATATTCATTCGGCTCCCACCCAAAACCCAGAATATATAGGAGCTGAAGAGGTCCACAGCTTTACCTCACTGGAACCTACCCACCCACAGTGGGAGGTGAGTCTGGGGTTCGATCCCCATCGCCAGCATAGAGTGCTCAGGCGGTAAAGTAGTAGTAGTGTAGAGTTTAGGTGGGCCCAGGCCGAGTTTCTTTCAAAAAAAATAAAATAAATAGGAGCTGAAGTGTTCTTCGTGCTCATGAATATTGGAGCATTCAGCGTCTATTCTGGGTAGTTTTAGGAGCCGAATATTGTTCTGCTCATGCTCAAAATCAACACTTTTCTTCGATTCAACACACAAAACAACATCATACATCATACAAACACATCAATCGACAAATAGGAGGAAATGAGTTTGCAAATTATCTTAGAATCGCGCCCATATCCTCTTTATCTCGCTCAACTTAATTTCAACGAAGAACTTCGGTAATGGTGGATTCAATTGGATTAGATGGGGGTTTTGGTTGTTTGTTACCTCGACCCGGCTGTGATTTTCTTGCTCGTCATCTTATAACACACGACGATCAATTTTTGAAAAATCGACGACCTACAATGATTTCTCGCGGTTTGGTTAGTTAGAAAAAAGAGAAGAAGAAGAAGAAGAAGAAGGAGTCGAATGTTGTGAAGGAGGAGAAAACAAGAATTGTGTTTTAGAGGATAAGATTAATTATATGATAATTAGAAAAAGGGTAATCTAGTAATTTCTTTTGCTAATTGAGGGATAACTTAGACAATTATTACAGAGGGTATTTAGGTAATCAGCCTAGTGGGAGGGAGAGCAGAATTTACGGAGGGCTCAAAGCACGTTTCATTCAAACCAGAATTTTAGCGGCATTCTCTGTCACGCATACAATAGGTTTGAAATCATGTCCAGCACTAAAATGGCAACAAACCCTCTTGATATATTTGTAGATCATTTCACAGAGCACGGACTAAGAATTTTAGCAATTAGGATCTAAATGCTCCTTTCTCACGAGCAACGACTAAGAATTTTAAACCAAAAAGCTTTACTTTAAACTTAACACAAAATTCGAAATCATATGGTAGTTGACGCTTCCTCATAAACGAAACGGGATTGTCAGATTAGTAATGTCATTCTTCCGCTCATTAGCTTCAGCTAACTCCTTCAAACTAGACCATGATTTCCTTCTTCTTTTATTCGAATTTGTTGAAACTTTTTCTGCATCAGTGGTTGTGGAATTGCTTTCAGTGGCAACTTGTTTATTTTGAGACTTGGTTCTCTTTCTTCGTTTTGAATCTAGCAAAAGCATCGGCACTTTATTTGATGGAGTTGCCGGGCTTTTTTCATTTTCAGCATTACCAATTACTGGATACATCCCAGGGACCTTTGCTTCTGATATTTCAATGGGTATAAATTCTGCAGGTGCTAGCTCTTCTGCAGTCTGGCCTATCTCAGAATTACTTTCTAAAGCTTTTTCAGTCCCTGAACATATCTGAGCAGCGCCATCTTCTTTCAATCCTGACAGATTTTCTGGACAAACTATTGCCTCTGCATTCATATCTAACTTACCTTCATCCGCTTTAGTTTTTACCAAATTCAGCCGCTTCTCATCAGATTTAACTTTTTTCGGTCTTGGAGGTAATATCTCTTTCATATGATTCTTCGAGGTCCCTCTTTTCAGGTTTCTATGTGAACAAAAATTGCATGTATAAACAACATTGTTTTGTGGCGCAACACTTGAATTATTGCGCCGTTTCCTCTTCTTCAATCCGTTCTTTTCAATTCTAACAGTACAGTTAGAACCTGGTTGAAGAATAGATTCACATCTGTAGAAAAACAAATAACATAACGTATATATAATTGAGTATCTTTTTTTAATCAACATGGAAGCCTAACAAGATTATTTATCATGCAGAACAACACAACCACATGTATGGAGCAAAAGTTGCAAGAACAGACCCTCGCTCACAATTATTTTTAGCAGATGACTGGTTACTATTCATCGAAGCAGAGTTGCAAGAAATCAAATTCGTAATGAATCTGAGTTCAAGATACAGTGCAGCCCCTGGACAAGTGTTAAAATCTTGCCAAGTCATGGGTATAATTCAGCAAGAATGTGACCAAAAGCTACGACAAATTTGAAATGTATTTCAGATGAAACAACAAGCACTGGATGGCAGACTTACTGCTAACTACTTAGAACAGTCTACTTAATCTACAAGAACAACGCAGCCAACAAATTTCAGCAACAACTCTCTGGCTGAAGCTATTGCACATCCATCTCCCAAAACCAATGATCCATTTTCTATGAAGAACTGCTCAAGAGATCCTTCCAGTGAAACGTAGCATCTCATTATTAAATAATCAACCCTGTGTGCCCCATCTGAAGCCAGGAGCCAAAAAGATATCTCCTTGTCTAGTATTGTTTTACCACTATGCATGCATGGGCATATGGTTTGCTATCACTTCATAGGTTCAACAAGATTTTAAAAGAAGGAATATATCATCAACTGGCTACACAATGGGAAGGATCCTCAAGCACCTATTAACTTCTCCACTATTGCAGATCTCTACAGAGCTATCATTAACATGTGGCACATATGTAAAACTAGATATCGAGTAATTTTTAAGAACCATACAATATATCCCACACATTTAAAACCATACAATTTATCCCACACGTACTTCCATGCAAATCAAATACACACTGAAACTGATATGTCCACATGGTATCGCAAATCCCTCACTTTCAACTAATAAGCACAATACAACTGCACTGGACTAAACCTCTGCCTACTGGGACGAAAACCAAATTAGATGCATCTTACTTACATGATTCTTACATTGCAGCTTATGGTCCAGTAATGTGAACCGATGCAGGCTAGTTCATTGTAGTTAAAACGGAGATCCAATTATCGATTGCAGTGCAAGCAGAAGCTTTTACATGTCAAGTGGTGTTTAAAATGTAAAATATGAAAACTTGTGTTTTGAAATAGATAACAAATAGCTTATGCAGACTAAAATTATTAGTGAGCAAAGGTTCTTGCCATCGGCTAACCCAATTTGTAGTACAGGACTGTCTTTACTTTCTTAAGTCTCTTCGTATATGATCCTCAAGTTATGCAAATAGATATCCTAATGAACCAAGCTGATAAGCTCGCGAAGCAGGTGATAATATTGAAACAGAATGGTCTATGGTGGTATAACCCACCCAAGTTTTTGTACATCAGTTTACAGTCTGACTTTCTAAGTAGTAATACAAATCATTTTCTTTGGAACCCATATTATAAATAATACATTCAACTACAAATCACCTAAACTTCAAAAAAAAAAAAAAAAAACTACAAATCACCTGAAATTAAAACATACAATTCAACAACCTAAACCCTACCAAATTCTAATCAATTAAATTTCATACACTCATTTTATCAAACAATTGATATCCACTTACTTTAAGTAAACCAGAAACACAATAAAAAACGAAGAAAGGTCATACCTTTGGCAAAGAAACAAGTTAGAATCAACAGAAGTCCCCATAGATTCAGAACAAGAAGCTAATCTTTGTCCAAACATAACACCCAATGAAGGAATTGAAACATCAGCTGCCCATAATCCCAGTTTCTCCAAATGTTTTGTTTTCAGTATTGACCTCCCATTACTACTATTTGAAGAGGAAGAAGAAGTAGCAATTTTATTCTTCTTCTGATTGCTTCCATGAATTTGTAGTCTGAGTGATAAACCACCTTGAATGCTTCCATTGACAAACCCTCCTCCTTTCTTACCCATCTTTACAAATTTTCTCACACCACAGAGAACTTTACTACCTATGTAAGGTTTTTGAGGTGTAGAGAAGTGTATAAAAGAGTCTTTTAAGAGTACAAATTTCGGGGTCCAATCCCGGAAGTGCCGCAATTGGATTCTGTTGACGGCGGCGGCGTCATAGTATTGGTCTTGGAGAAGAAAAGAGCCCGATTATGAGCATATGTCTAACTTCTGTAGCATGGGACACAATTTGACTGCACTTGGATTAGGGGTGTACAACGGGCCGGGCCGGGCTACCCGGGTCCGTTTATATCTCAGGCCGGGCTTGTCCGCCTAATTATTTTAGTGCCCATCAAAATTATCGGGCACGGGCAGGCCGGGTAATATTGATAATTTGATACCCATTACCCGCCCACGGCCCATGAAAATATTCGGGCAGGCCAGGCCAGGACAGTCAGGCCACGGGTTGTATATGTTTTAACTGGTTATTAATATCAACATGTAATACATATAACTTATTATCTTCACATCATACTATTATTTAGTTAAAAAAACATATGTATACGAAAATGAATAAAAAAAAACATGTATAAATATAATATTAAGGGTAAAAATTAAGACTAAAAACAGACCGCCTACCGGGCATGTCGGGCACAAAATTTTGAATAAAAGCCTGCGTCCGCCCATTTATAATTATCGGGCAGGCCGGGCAAGCCCATAACAAGCTACCGGGCGCCCACGGGTACCTCCGGACTCAGGCGGTACAGGACAGGCCGCAGGCCACCGGATATTATGTACACCCCTAACTTGGATTTGGACGGGCAGAACCCCTCACCTTTCTCAAACGCCAGTTGAAAAAAGACTAATCCAAGGAAGAAATGATAACCATCAAGGTATAACACAATTGCATACACAAGCACCCCAGAGGATAGCTTATCCTGACCGTTTCATTGGTGTGTTGCCAGGCTTTGCAAAGTCAGTCCAATTCACTATATTCGCGTAACTTATTGCAAAAATTAGATATCATCATGGGGGGATTATAGAAAGCAGTATCAATAATTATATTGACAAAGTGCATATTTCCTAATAACTACATTAACCAAACTTCAAACTTAAGTACCTCGTCTTCGGTTTTGTCAGTTACAAGAACAGCGGTGTCATCAAAATCACAAGTGTAACAATCCCAACTTATGGCCCCAAGCAAGACTTTGCTTGCTTTAAGGAGAGGCCCGCACTTCGCTCATGTTACTTCACTTCCTTTAACACTTTTAGAGTCATTTTCATTCCTTTTGGTTGATGTAATGTAACCTCATGAGAAAACAATTTTACGTACACTTCCAAAAAAAAAAAAAAACGAACTTACTATTTGTTGGAGGTGGGCAACTCTTGGATCTCTTTGCGAGAACCTTAGCAGCAAAAAGGTTCGTCCATATAATTTACTTCTACTTCTTCGTCACTAGCTGAAGAAAATGTTGATTTTGGTAGGTCCTTCAATGTTTGGTCGACGGAGGACATAGGTAAGTATTGAGTAGTTGAAGCAAATACTGACGGCCAGCATGTGAGAGAGCTCCTCTTTTCCTTAATCCAAGTATATGTTGGCTATATAGGTGATC
>JAJJMA010224357.1:0-17668 GCA_023529015.1 Papaver nudicaule
ATCCATGGACTCTTGCTCAAGAGTACTCCTTTAGATTCACCCATATCTAACTAATAATTTGCAAGCAAACCATTGCAATGGACAAATGGTATCGAATCTATCTCATTCATTCTTGTACTCATAGCATTTGTGGGAACAAATACTAGTCATGACACAAGGCCACGCTAGACAAGAATACGATCTCAATCGCTATGATCACTACTAAAGTAGTCGACTATATTTTGAAAGAATAAAAGAATTTCCATAAAGTCATAACTCCTACTAACCTTTTGTCGATGAAGATAATTGATGTCTTCTTTGTCTTCACAGTCTTCGTCTTCAAGGTCTCTACTACTTTGTCTATATCCCAATTCCGAAATCTAAACTCTAGTAGGCTAAATCAAGAATTGAGTTTTGACACCTAAAACTGACAACTAGCTTGACATACCAACGCTAGTGGGTTTGACCGGACAATGTCCTAACAGTTCTATTACTTTATGTAATATGCTCGTTGGTCTTCCAGGTTCTGGCATTGTGCACCAGGTTAGCTTTCAACCCCCAGACTTTCTTGTATACTGAATATAGTTTCTACCTATAAAAGTTCATGCTAACTTGCATATTATATTGCTGTCAGTTGGTATTTGATGCATCTGGTAAATTGAGCAATGATGTTATATATACAATATCAATGTTTAAATGTAAGTGTATGAGTGAACCATCACTAGTTGATTGTGTCACTATTGCAAATATGTCTCTCGAGTATGGAGCAACCACAAGTTTTTTCCCTGTTGACTAGGTAACCTTGCAATATCTACAATTGGACCTCAATGATGTCAAGCCCTGTGTTTCAGGACCAAAGAGGTGTATCACTGGACCTGCTACTTTTCATGGTTATGTCCACTGTCCATTTTTATATGCTTATGGGAAAATTTGAATGATTCCATGACAGACCCCAGATCGTGTTCCTTTGATGGAAATGAAGACATAATGGCGTTTCTTGTTTGGATAACAAAGTTGGGTTCAAGGTGAGGCCAACACACCTATGCAATACAATCTTGTGTATATTTGTTGATTGAGTCATGGTTCTGGTTTCTCTTATATTGTTTATTTATTGCTTACATGTGATATGCTTTAATCATCCTACGTATCTGTGTAGAATGTTTTTATATCAAGGTCTTTGCATTGACTGCCATCTAATGAGTGAGCTTTTCTAAATAGGATGCCACATTGAAATTTCCATTTGTTGCAGCAAGGCCAACAAAAATTGGAACAAGAGATATTGAATTAGTCAAATTTTTGGATGATACGTCGAGGTTCTCTTGGACAATAAGTTTAGGTTTTCTACTTGGAAAAGGATAAGGACACCATCTGGGAGGAAAGTGCTGAATAAGCTCATGTTCGACATCTTTTCCCTTGGATAAATTGTACTTGTTAAGAGGTGTGACTTGTGATTTCACGAAAGCAAATGTTACACTCAATAAACTAGAAACTTGTTTATAAATGAGCCATATCAAAATTGCAATTCTGCGTATATATTATAGAGTATGACTTTTTATTTCTTTTTTCAAATAATGTACGAGCCTTAAATCTCTTAATCTTTATCAGTATAAAAATATCAGAACAAAAATACTAAACTTGTAGTTGCACCTTTTTTATTATGATATGCCAGCACGTGCAAGTTAATTTATGATATATTAATCGGTTTAATAACTGGCCAATACAGATTGTTGTGAAGTTTCTCCTCTATAAACTTGCAGCTATACAACTTGCCAGTGACATTACTATTGGACCGGATATCCATTTTTTCCTTTGACCATATTAATCTCCAGTCAAGTTAGCCCGTCAAGGTGATATTGGTCCATCAATTGGTTACTGTCGTGTACCCTTACATAAGGTAGTTTACGTGGCAATTTATCCATATTTTGGCACCTTACATTTTATTGTCCTAGAGTGGCTATAGAGGCCGATTATGGACACTTAAAAAAATCTCAAATTGCTGAGTGTCAAATGAAAACTTCACTAGTGGACACTCAAAGAAAATTTGATTTCTTCATGTGGTAATATGCACATATTTTGGCACCTTACGCTTTATTGTCCTATAGTGGCTATAGACGCTAGCTATGGACACTCAACAAAATCTTGAATTGGTAAGTGTCAAATGAAAACTACATCAGTGGACACGCATATAAATTTTCGATCTTCTTGATGTGTCATTTACTGGTCGATCGACACTGACAATGACAAACACAAGTTCAACGTGCCTTTATGGTTTGTAAAGGCTACTGAATTAAAAGCGTAGTTTTTATTTGAAAAAATAGACACTTAAAGAATTTATCGAATTGCTTATGTTCCTATTCAATGGTCATTCGACACTGGCAATGACAAACAAAAAAGAGGGTGACTATTGGTCAGTATTTAAGACGTTTTTTAGATCAAACCATGCCAAGGATTCTCTAACAAATATCAACCGTAGTTTAAGGTGATATATGGACACTCCAGAACCCAAACCGTCTTTATTGACGACATATGGCCACTCCAAAAACAAAGCTCCATGAAAAAACCGTCTTAAATGCTCATTTGTGTACTAGTGACTATTGTTCTGAGTTCGAATACTATATCATGGTTTGGCTTTGATTACTGAAGTTCTGATTAATCATTTATTTGATTCTCTACATATGAACATCTAGAATGCCATATCAGACTTTTAGATTTCGAAACCATATTCCTGTTATCTCATCTTATGGACTTTCAGAGTTCGAAACCTCAATGTAGGTTTTGGTAAAACTGACTTTGATTCGAAACCATAATCTGGTTATTGTATCCTTAAGCTATTCGATCCAAAACTTAATTGTGACCAATGAGAGAACTTGAGTTCGAAACAATGTTTGCTGGCTAACAGTGACTTGACAATGTGTCTTGACCATGTGAGTTCTAAAAGGTCTAGTAGACCCTGGGGTCTCCTAAAGGTTTATGTGAACCGGGAAATATACCTGTGCGTCAAGGACAAAAAGGTGTGATGCTGAAATGTCTCTTGACCACATGGACTCTCAAGTTCGGCACCAAAAATTTGTGACGAGATTAATATGTGTTTCTTGTTTCGAAACCTTAACCAAGGTTTTGTTAAAACAAAATCTAAAGTTCGAAATCATTCTTTGGTTTCGTTATATGGAATCTTGATTTGGGAACCTAAATTCGGTTTTAGTAATATATGAACTTTAGGATCCGAAACCTTAATTTGGTTTCTGCCAAACAGAATGTAGATTTCGAAACCTAAAAATTGGTTATCTCAGAATGCGTATTTTCGAAGTTCAAACTCTACCATTTTGATTTGTGCTTCAACGAATTAATGAGTTTGATATTCTCAGTTTGAAGTTTGAATTTGTTCATCTTCAATGTGAAAAAGCAGGGGTAGTGAGTCTTATGGTAAGATATGGACGATCTCAAAAATCAATATCCAAATCTGATAACCGGAGTAGGATCACAAGTGATCAGTCCAACTCAAGACAAGTCTTGGTAAATCCCTTGGATAGATTATGGACCAACTCGACAGTTATTGAAAAAGCGGGGATACCGAGATACACCACCAACTTTTAATTTTCGTGAACCTAGTTGATTACAGTTGTTTGAACGATCTCACAAATCAATATTCAAACAACAACCTGAGTATAGTTCAAAGAACTGAACCCTAACAAGAACGTAGTCCTTGTAGATCTCAATAGAGATGGATTCACTCAAATGAATCAACAAACTTGCAATTACTTCAATTATATAGATCAGAGACAATATAATGCGGAAGGAAAAAGTAATGCAAGACACCAGAATTTTGTTAACGAGGAAACTGCACCTAGCAGAAAAATCTCGGGACCTCGTCCAGATGTGAACACCCTTAGTATGAACGGTATACAGACGCTAGCCCACTCTTAGACTTCGGACTAGACTGTATCGAGACTGAATTCTCCCTACAAGCAACTCAGCTACCAATGTGCTCCTACGTCTCTTGGCTCCCGCAGAAACCTACGTACTTGATTCCCCTAGACGACGTCCTTTACAGGCCTAGGAGTTGCTCCACTTCCCTTCGTGAAGACTAGCGCTACCCTGTCTCTAACAGGACGCCTAAAAGTATCCAAGTAATCAAACAAGAATACGATTGTGATTTCCTTTAGACTTAAAGTCAAGGTTAATGGAAATCGGATATGTTGAATAGGGCTTATTGATCTAGCCTAAACAACTTTACCTTCAAACGCGTGACGAACTTAGTATGAAACCTAGTTCGTGAATTTGCGTTTGGGAACTTCTAGGGTTTACGATACAAGATCTACCTTACGAAGTTTCTATCAAATCTTGGTCGTGATAAGATTGAAAATATTCAATCGACCCAAGATACAAGATGGAATTTTACTTCCGTCTTGTGCTTCACGATCCTCAAGTGAAGTCTTTCAATAGTCGTAGTCCAAAAGGACTTCGAGATGACGACCAACCTTTATGCAAGGATACACAGATGTGTAGAGGATTGAGATTGTATCTTGCAGAAGGTCATCTATTTATAGTGATCACCAAGGGAGGCTTTGCTTAAAGTTTAAGCAACCTTGAGTAGGGCTCAAGCAAGTTCCGGAACTAAGAAGGTCCATAGCTTGATTACCCATTCCCAATCTTCTATGAACTTTGGACTAGGCCAATAGTTAAAGAAGACTCAACCTTGTTTGAAGGTTTGCGACTTCTGGTCCAATATATGTTTGGACATCGCTTTGCGACTTCTGGTCCAAATACTTGTTTGAACATCGCTTGGATTAAGTAGTTGAATTCCATGGGCCAAGTAATGACGAGTCCGAGAACTAATCATGCCTAGACCGAAAACTTCAATGATATGAAAGTTTGGAAGTTTTCTCATGCCTTTTATTTACGCGATCATGAACGCGTTCATAGAGCAGTCAAATATAGTTCAGGAGAATTCGTGAACTTGTATGTACGCGTTCATACAGACTTTTGCTCGTTCTCTGAAATGCCATACAATCACATGTACGCGTTCATGTACGCGTTCACCGTTGTGGTCTATTTTAAGAGACAATCCAACATACTCTACCTATACATATTATCACGAATGTGACAAATGCAAAGGCGGAAATCCTAGAATACCTTCGTATCATATAAACAACATCATAGACAATTGGTATGATAGAAATGGTAAATATGATACGGAAAGGAAAAACCTTTCTAACCTTTAGCGAGGACGTTATGATTTATCAAGTAGTAAGCTTCGGTCTTCGTCTTCATCAGTCTTCGTCTCGATTACGTAAAACTATCCTAGTCCGAGGTTGTAGAGTAAACTTATCAAGGATCTTGTTTTTGTCTCATAAACTTGACAACTGACTTGAGATAGCAATATCAGTGGGTTCAACCGAGCAATGCTCTAACAATTTTCCCCTTTGTCAATTTTAGTGACAAAAACCAATCTTACATATGGATTCAAAAAGTAAAATCTTTTAGCCCTAACCATAATGTACGTAAAACTATCCTAGTCCGAGGTTGTAGAGTAAACCAATCTTACATATGGATTCAAGGTAGAGATAACAAACTCAAAGTCACCACACATCTTGGTTTCTAGAAGGACATAGTCCAACAAGAGTTTGTTATGCAATTGAGTAGTATGTAAAACTTGTAAGCATATTGCATCGATGCTTCAAGATACTACACAATTTGATATGTTCTCCCCCTTACTCAATACACTAACTTTTGCATTGACATGACAAGCACATCGATTTTACTCCCCCTATGACAATGCCGTAGACACTTGTCGTAGTAGATAGAAAGATTTTACTCCCCCTTACTACAAGATTTTTCCCCCTTTTTGTCATAAAAATAGACAAAGAAAAGAAATATAGGAATCCTCATAAAATCGCAATAATCAATGTAGACAAAGGTAAACATACCTGAAACGAGAGATAAAAAGATGCAATTCTCTCGTAGATTCCACAGCCGCACTCCCCAAAAATATATTACCATGAAGCACAAGTTCAAAAGAACTCTTCCCCATTTAGTGTCATTCCATAAGGAACAACGCGACGACCTTCCCAAGCAAGGATTTGGAATAAATTCTTGGGTACCATTTTCACAAGTGAAATTGTAGATATGTTTTTCTTTCCTAGCCAGTTACGGTCAAATAGGAATTCAAGGTTTAATCTTCCTACTTTCTCAGATAGTTTCGGTCAACCATCGCATTTAGAGAAAACATTAGGTTACCCCTTCCTAGTGGTTGTAAGACTAAGAATTAAAGGTACAACATTTAATCCAGCGGAGTTCAACATTGTATTCTATGAGGTACCTTATTATCAAAAATCGTCTCCCCTTAGCCATAAGAGTCAGAAGCATGGATTTTGATAATCTTTCATGAACTGCTTTACCCGAACGGGTGGCATGGCTAAAAAAGCAAGTTCACGGTTTTGCAATACATTCATAAGATAATCAATTAAGATCAAGCATTGCAATCATCAATTAAGATTTTAATTTAATAACCTCGATTAATTGATGAAAAAGAAAACATGGAAGTAGTACAAGCAAATTATGCTTAAATCAAAAGATGACTACTTCTAGCATAGTGATTACCCAAACCCTAAGGAAAAGACACAAGATTTTTAATAAGGAGTTAACTATGCTAAGCAAAAACTAACCTAGTTATCAGAGTCAGTATCTTCTTTAAGAGCTATCGAATCTTCATTATCATCTGTCTTCAGGTTTTCGAAATTCTCTTCTAATCCATCACCATTAAATGGTGAGATATAATTAAGCAGATTTTTCACATCACCTTTTAGATTGGTGAGTTCATTTTCATAACAGGTATGTCACGTTTCAGTGTTAGAAGTTTTTCTGCTATATTAACAAGCTGAACCTTGACGACTTCAATATCTCGCAAAAGGTTGGATGCAATTTCTGCTGAGATCATTGTGTCTTTATCTTTCTTTTGATTGTCAATATCATTGAAGTAAACAATAGTAGGAGAATATTCTTGAAATTCAAGAGGATCAACTACGTCTTCTTTGACAAATCTTATATTCTTCCTTTTCCCATCACCACCTTCATGAAAGTTTGCTTCATCCATATTTCTCGTGTGACACTACGAGAAGTTATGTAATTGTGCTTGAACGTGATTTCAAGTCTTTTAGGGTGTGATATATTTATAAGGTCTCATTGAGATACAAAAGGAAGTTAATACAGCCTTAAACTGTATAAGGAAGTCGGTTTCCGAAACGAGTTTTCAAGTTCGTAAAAACCGATAAGAGGGATTTGAGATGACCTTTTAGAGTCTAACATTATTCTGAGCAAGGCTTTCCCTTTTTCATTATTTCACAAAATAAGAACTCAAGATGAATGTGCATGTCCATGATGATAAAATTAGTTTTTACCCAAAATATTGGCAGTAGACACATGTTTAATTCCTTATGTAACCAATGAAGGGATAAGTTTAAATATCATCATCATGATTTGTTTTTCATGGCTTTTCAGCTTACACTCACAGTTACTCTCATGGATCCTGTTCTCGACTCTTGCCTTAGGAGCCAGAGGCAGGGAGAGACCCTGGAGGTAGCAATTTTAAAGTGTTGATATCCACATCGAGTCATTACATTTTGGACTCTCATTGGATGTGAAAGCACGTTCGAGATGTGTTATAAGACAACCTCTGATATTGTCAACAATATGTGACTCAGAGTAATAATTCTTGGAGCATGGCTCAACAGTTTTATGTCTTATTATTGGTTTCAAGAAATTTCCTACAAGGTTTATTGCTTTGAATACTAGGATCCCACTTTTATTTATCAAAAAGACATAATAGCACAGTAGTGAGATAAGAAAAATTAAACCATGAGGTGTACTGTCCTCTTATTGTTCATAAGAACAATTACATCACTCTTATCTGGACAGTACATAGACAAGAGTGGCAACTCATAACACTTTTTAGGTGTTATGGCGAGTGCTTTCCCACTCGCCTTGTGTCATCAATCTTGTCTCTCTTCCTTTTGAGAATTTGTCATAGAAGTTGCTATCATCAAAGTAAGATTCAATGGTTGAGGAGTTACCTGAGATTTTCTGCTCCTTCTGACGTATGTTAATGAGATCTTTAAGCTTTGAAGAACCTTGCTTTCTTTTGTCAAGGATGTCTTGAAATTGAGTAACCAATTTACTCAATGCATCATCTTGCAAAACTTCTATTCCCTTATCTTGATTGTTGACAGAATGTATCTTCCTCTTGGGAACCCAATGCTGTGTTTTTTCAACAGATTTGTTGAAACGGTGATTTCCAGAACTCTGAGGACGTCGAAAAAATTTCTTAGTCTCAGTATGTTCTTTAACTTGTCTAGGACGTGACCAATGATTGGGTTGATTGGTTTTTTTGATGTCACCGATTTCTTTGAGAATTTGATCTAGCTTTTGTTCAAGATCAACTATTCCTTTATTCTCAAAGTGTTTTCTAGATCTTGTCCGAATAGTTTTATTCGTTTTGCAAATTTGACAGATCATAGATGCATCTTTGGTGGTTTTTACGTTGGTGACAGATGTCTCAACGTTCTTGGCTTTTTGCACATGAATAGTTGCAATATTGCCAATAGATGCAGGAATTGTTTGAAACACAACGGATTTGTGTATTTCATCTTTTAGGAGCGTAATCTCTCCTTTCAATTCCGTTATTTTTCAGACACCATGACTGAGATCGATTCATGTTTTGATTCCTCACTAGGAGTAACTTTGGAACAGGAATCAGAGGTTATCATGGATATATGATTGACAAGTCGATTAACCTTGTGCTTTAGACGAGTAATCTCAGAAGTTTGAAAATTCATGTGATTAATGAGTCCAGAGCTTTCCTTTTCAGCTTTTCTTTCAGCTTCTGAGTCAGAATCATCAGAGAGGTTAAAGGGTAAGGTATCTTGTAGATATGGCAATATATATTATTGACTTATCAATGTTTTTATCTGGTGTACCGGGACAAGACATGATTCACGAAAAAGCGTCAAACACAGACAGTTACGTCCTTTACAAGGTGTTTGCCGGCTCTGATACCAACTGAAAAAGCGGGGATACCGAGATACACCACCAACTTTTAATTTTCGTGAACCTAGTTGATTACAGTTGTTTGAACGATCTCACAAATAAATATTCAAACAACAACCTGAGTATATATCAAAGAACCGAACCCTAACAAGAACGTAGTTCTTGTAGATAATAGAGATGGATTCACTCAAAGGTTATGAATCAACAAACTTGCAATTACTTCAATTATATAGATCAGAGAAAATATAATGCGGAAGGGAAAAGTAATGTAAGACACCAGAATTTTGTTAATGAGGAAACTGCAAACCTAGCAGAAAAACCCCGGGACCTCGTCCAGATGTGAACACCCTTAGTATGAACGGTATACAGACGCTAGCCTACTCTCAGACTTCGGACTGGACTGTATCGAGACTGAATTCGCCCTACAAGCAACTAAGCTACCAATGTGCTCCTACGTCTCTTGGCTCCTGCAGAAACCTACGTACTTAATTCCCCTAGCTGACGTCCTTTACAGGCCTAGGAGTTGCTCCACTTCCCTTCGGGAAAACTAGCGCTACCCTGCATCTAACAGGACGCCTAAAAGTATCCAAGTAATCAAACAAGAATACGATTGTGATTTCTTTTAGACTTAAAGTCAAGGTTAATGGAAATCGGATATGTTGAATATGGCTTATTGATCTAGCCTAAACAACTTTACTTCCAAACGCGTGACGAACTTAGTATGAAACCTAGTTCGTGAATTTGTGTTTGGGAACTTCTAGGGTTTACGATACAAGATCTACCTTACGAAGTTTCTATCAAATCTTGGTCGTGATAAGATTGAAAATATTCAATCGACCCAAGATACAAGATGGAATTTTACTTCCGTCTTGTGCTTCACGATCCTCAAGTGAAGTCTTTCAATAGTCGTAGTCCAAAAGGACTTCGAGATGACGACCAACCTTTATGCAAGGATACACAAATGTGTAGAGGATTGAGATTGTATCTTGCAGAAAGTCATCTATTTATAGTGATCACCAAGGGAGGCTTTGCTTAAAGTTTAAGCAACCTTGAGTAGGGCTCAAGCAAGTTCCGGAACTAAGAAGGTCCATAGCTTGATTACCCATTCTCAATCTTCTATGAACTTTGGACTAGGCCAATAGTTAAAGAAGACTCAACCTTGTTTGAAGGTTTGTGACTTCTGGTCCAATATATGTTTGGACATCGCTTTGTGATTTCTGGTCCAAATACTTGTTTGAACATCGCTTGGATTAAGTAGTTGAATTCCATGGGCCAAGTAATGACGAGACCGAGAACTAATCATGCCTAGACCGAAAACTTCAATGATATGAAAGTTTGGAAGTTTTCCCATGGCTTATATGTACGCGTTCATGAACGCGTTCATAGAGCAGTCAAATAGAGTTCAGGAGAATTCAGGAAAATTCGTGAACTTGTATGTACGCGTTCATGAACGCGTTCATACAGACTTTTGCTCGTTCTCTGAAATGCCATACAATCACATGTACGCGTTCACTGTTGTGGTCTATTTCAAGAGACAATCCAACATACTCTACCTATACATATTATCACGAATGTGACAAATGCAAAGGCGGAAATCCTAGAATACCTTCGGATCATATAAACAAGAGAAATTTTGTAAAAGGGTCGTAGATTATGACCAACTTTAAGATTTGGGTCGTAGATTTGTCCAAATTAGAGTTTGGGTCGCTTGACCGTGAGTCAGCGCCCAGTCAAGGTCAAACCGTTAGAAAAGTTAACGTCCGTTTATCCAAGTAATTACCAGTTTGCCACTCAGTTAAATATCACTGTAACGTAACGTTATTTTTAAATTTCGGACGGTTTTTATTGAAAAAACAGTTTCAGGACGTTTTTTTGAAGAAAACAATTTCAGATTTTTTTTTTAATAAGTGTTTTAAAACCGTTACAAACAAAATTCTGAACCGTTACACACATAAAGCTACAGAAAGCATAACAATGTTGCAGATCTTATATCATTGTATATGCCTCAAAAAATGTACATCCAATACAATTGAAATCATAGTTATTTCCTCTGAAGAATAAGTTTGTTAATTAATGGCTCCAATGTTGACATAGGTATAAGATAATGGACACATACAAAGTCAATTGCACCAGCCCATGCTATCATTTATGAACAACAAACTGTCTAATCTTGTTACGTATACCCTATGAACTAATTTCTCACAACCATGAAAGCATTTTCACTCATATTCAGAAAGCCTAAGCTAAGGTATTAAAACACACAAGATCTTCGAAAAACAGAAAAGATCAAAAATAGGGAGAAACTTCAAGAACCCACAAATGCTTACCTATAACTGTCTTCAAAAGAGCCATAGACCTTTTCTAAGCATGTGTGTAGATAAAATCTGCATGCCAGGCAGTCCAGTATGAAATCTGCACCTTGTGCTTTCTCTTCATTCTACTCTGAATAGTTGATGGCTTGCAGTTGATAAAGAGGAGACAAACAAACATGCAGATAAAGTTAGACAACAAAACAAACACAAATCCCCAAATTTTTTTCACTGCAAACCCTAATACCACAAAATCAATATAAATAGTTGTAGGAATAGCTGCAGTAGCATTTTGATTGAAGAAATAACAACAACCAAACGTAATTCACATGAATAATCCCTAATAAACCTACAAACTTAAACAAACGTACACAAATCAAATTGATTAAATCAAGACATCTAATTTAACCGAAACCAGAGAAATCCTAATTTGAAATCATGGAAACCTAACTTACTCTGAGCTTCTGTTCTTCGCCATATCGCAAATCTTTGTAGTTGTAAAGTCATACATGATGTTAGCATCAAAACCCCACTTGAAATCGACCCCTACAGCAGCCTGACGGAAACCCTAAACGTTTTTTCTTTCTCTGGCTAATTTTTTCCTGACAAGGAAACATGAAAAATAAGATTTCTATTTTTTAATTTCAATCCCATGAGATAGATATCTCACCGTTCGTGCTATTTAGATCCACGATCATCGAAATGGACGGTTTGCTATAATCCACGTGAAACTCTATCTGCCTTTCATTTCAAAATTAACGGAGTGGCAAACGGGTAAATAAGTGTTGTAACAGAGTGGCATAATTGTAATAATCAGAATAACGGTTTGACTTGGACTGGACGCTGACTCACGGTCAAGCGACCCAAACTCTAATTTGGACAAATCTACGACCCAAATCCTAAAGCCGGTCATAATCTACGACCCTTTTACAAAATTTCTCTATAAAAAACATCATAGACTATTGGTATGATAGAAATGGTAAATACGACACGGAAAGGAAAACCTTTCTAACCTTTAGCGAGGACGTTATGATTTATCAAGTAGTAAGCTTCGGTCTTCGTCTTCATCAGTCTTCGTCTCGATTACCTAAAATTATCCTAGTCCAAGGTTGTAGAGTAAACTTATCAAGGATTGTGTTTTTGTCTCATAAACTTGACAACTGACTTGAGATAGCAATATCAGTGGGTTCAACCGAGCAATGCTCTAACAGTTATTAATAACGTACTTCTTGTGTTTGCTTTATTTATATAATCAGAGAATATAATACGAAAAGTAAAGCACACAAGAAACCACAGATTTTTTTAACGAGGAAACTACGACCTGTAGAAAAACCTTGGGACCTCGTCCAGATTGAACACCACACAGTACAAACTGCCTACAAATACTAGCCTACTATAAGACTTCGGTCTGGAATGTAGCAGAGACCAACTCAAGCCCTCCAAGCGAATTGGCTACTGTCGCACTCCTTACGTCTCTAGATCCCCCACAAATCATCACGCACTTGATTCCCTTAGCTGACGTCCTTTACAGGCCTAGGAGTTGCTTTCACTAGTGGAAATCAGCTATTGTGGTACACTAAACAACTACACACATTCATGGTAGCAATGTGTATTACTGCCAAAGTGTGTAGCAGATCAAGAATTAAATGAAAATGAAAAATGAAAAAATTGAAAAATATTAACTATGCCTAGTGGGGGTACCAGATTTGGCTATTTTATTTACATTTTTGCCATCAGCACTGCTACGCACACTGCCACCATCCTCCAGTATTTTCGGTGGTTATGATTTCTTGACCCAAAGTTTACATTTCTGATGAAGGCTGAGATGCTCCAAATCTCTTCCTTATCTTATCCAAAAAAATTGCTCATTTCTCAAACACTCCTGATTCAAGCCGCACCACTGCCTCTCCATCTCTCCAACCCTTCTCAACCATTGCTAGTAAATAGAAAAAGACATATGTTTTTTATCAACACCAGAATCGTGTAGTGTTGATACTGATTGAAGATCCGTAGTATCAATACATGGTAAGTTTTTTTTTTTTTTCCTCTTTTGTATTTCAATTTGGAAGCTAGGGTTTTAAATTTTGAGTTTATGATTTTCAGGGTTTGATTGGTAAGACGAAGATAATCTCTTCAAAATTCATCTCGCCGGTATGATTTTTTGGTTATGATTTCTGATTTAGTTTTTGATAGTTTGATTTCCATTTAGGTTTCTGATTTTTATTTCTGTGTGTTTTATAGGGTATTGAAGGTCTGTGTTAATCCTTGAATAAAGAACTTGTTCTGCGAAGAAACTTTTAGATGAATTATGTTATGGAAAAAATGATTTTATTTCTGAATTATCTAATGTTTTACAAATTGGACTTGTTACACAGCAAAAATGCAAGAAGGCTTTACAAAAAGAACCAGATTTTTACAAAATTGCGGTTTACTCCTATGTGATATTGTGTTTTGGTTTTTGTGCTTATTTACTTATCTTCCCTTATCCTTGCATAAAGATGTAAGAAATCTCTTGGTTTTTGATTTTTTTGATTTTTTTCCCTTGTTTTTTTTTTAAAGGATTTTTTAGTGTATT
Source organism: Papaver nudicaule (assembly GCA_023529015.1). Taxonomy (NCBI): domain Eukaryota; kingdom Viridiplantae; phylum Streptophyta; class Magnoliopsida; order Ranunculales; family Papaveraceae; genus Papaver; species Papaver nudicaule. Next base: position 13,906 of record JAJJMA010224357.1, read on the forward strand.
GATTATTCCTAATGGTGTTGGTGCAGGAAAGGTGATTACTACCGTTATCAGTATGAGTTTAAGACTGGTAATGACAGGAAAGAGGCGTCTGATCAATCCTTGAAAGCATTAGGTAATCTCGTCTTGTTACATATCGCATTCTGAATTTCAGATCTCACCTATTTTGTCAATGATTCATTATGCCGCTACTAAGTGTTTAATTGCGCTGAATGTTTTCATATCATTGAAGGGACGTGGGATTGCATAAGTTGGTCTTTGAAGGAGGTTTACCCGACGGAACTAAACTATGTTATTATCACCGCGGTCAGGTTGAATCAGTGAACAAAGTTCTTTGGTTTACTTCAGTTCTCAATCCGTTAATCATTTGTTTCTTTGACATACAGGTTTGCAGAGATCCAAGATGGGGTCGGTGTTATGAGAGCTATAGCGAAGACTACTAAATTGTATGGAGCATGACGGAGCTTGTTTCAGGACTACAGGGTGAAATTCCAGCTGATGCTCAGAAAGTTGTTCCTTATCTTAGTGGAAAGTAAGTAATCTTAAATTCCATTTCTTATTTCTTTTACACTGTTGCTGTTATTAACATGTTTATAATGAGAAAGTTCCATAGATATGTGAGGGTATAGATTCCCTTATTGTTTTAGGATTACATTAGACCAAGATTTAGTTACATAGTGATAGTTGGGTATTGAATCTTCACAGGGACAAGGTTGCTGCTTGTGCAAAACATTTTGTTGGTGACGGTGGAACTATCAATGGGATCAACGAGAACAACACAATTGTTAGCTGACATGATTTACTCGGCATTCACATGCCAGCTTATATTGACGCAATTACGAAAGGTGTTTCAACCATGATGGTTTCTTATTAAAGTATAAATGGAGAGAAGATGCACGCAAACCGTGGTCTGGTCACTGATTTTCTCAAGGGAACCCTACGCTTTCGGATAAACCAATTTCATTATAACAATGCTTACTTTTTTCTCTGAGGCATACTGTTAGGACATTGTCTGGTCAAACCCACTAGCGTTGGTATGTCAAGCTAGTTGTCAGTTTTAGGTGTCAAAACTCAATTCTTGAATTAGCCTACTAGAGTTTAGATTTCGGAATTGGGATATAGACAAAGTAGTAGAGACCTTGAAGACGAAGACTGCGAAGACAAAGAAGACATCAATTATTCTTCATCGACAAAAGGTTAGTAGGAGTTATGACTTTATGGAAATTCTTCTATTCTACTTTCTCTATTCTTTCGAAATATAGTCGACTACTTTAGTAGTGATAATAGCGATTGAGATCGTATTCTTGTCTAACGTGACCTTGTGTCATGACCAGTGTTTGATCCCACAAATACTGTGAGTACAAGAATGAATGAGACAGATTCGGTGCCATGTGTCCATTACAATGGTTTGCTTGCAAATCGTTAGTTGGATATGGATGAATCTAAAGGAGTACTCTTGAGCAAAGAGTCCATGGATTACAGCTGAGGACGTACACACGTCTAAGTTCTGACTAAGTCCAGTACTTCCAGCGGAATCCAGATTTGACGAAATCTGACAGGCGGACGGTTCACGAACCGGTTCGCAAACCAGAAACTCGGATTTCTTCTGAGTTCCAAAGTGACTGAACATTTCGCGAACCTGTACGCGAATCCAATGTTGGTTACTTTGCTGGTGTCAGATTTAGTGGATATTCTTTCAGAATTTCACTTGAGTCAAACTCTAAACTCCTTTATTTCTTAGGTGGACTTGTATATCACATAAATATCTTTTGTGGTCCATCTAACGATTCTCAATGAGTCAATAAGATAAGATTATCCCTGGTCTGTTGGATTTCTATCTTGAAGTTTTTTTGAGCTAACAAAACACTTGGCAGATAAACTTAAAAAGAATTCCAATTGAGATTAATCTCTATTACTTGGTTATCAAGTTTAGGGTTTCCTTAACTTGTGGGACAAGTAATTGATTTCTTTATTCCAAAGCAACCTATCTTATTGAGTGCTATAAATAGAGGTGTCTACGGACAAATACCGCAAGCATCAAGCATACGTGAAGGTCCTTAGGGAAGGTAACGTAAACTCTTTTCACTTCGGTGAACGCTTGTTGTGGTATAGTCTTCCTCTATAGGTTGCAGCTCCTCTGGGAACTCCCTACGACTATAAAAGACTTCTCTTGAGAGTTGGGAAGCACAGGTAGGAGATTGAGACCATATTTGGTTGAAATCGGATTAACCTGTAACCTTGGTAACCTGATCACGTTCTTGTCTATTCCATAGTCCGTCTCTTCTGCTATACGGCTATTTAAGAACTGATACGTTACACACAAGGTTGAAAGGTAGCAATGCACGGCTGCACTCGGTGTTGTAAGACCTAGTTAGCTCCAGTTATACAAGTTTCTTAAGTGATTCTTCGTGTATAACTGAGGTAGAGATAAGTTGGGCATAGCTTACTCGGTTTGCTTGTCAGCCCCGATTTGTGAAGTAGATTTCCGTATGACCTGGATTTAATCATCCGAAAGAAGTCAACTTGTGTGTGGTAAACTAATAGAGGACAGTTAGACCATACGTCAACAATTAGGTTGCAAAGCCAGTATTGCTGACACAAGCCTTTGACAGCGGTCAAAGCAACTCCTAGGCCTGTAAAGGACGTTAGCTGGGGGAATCAAGTGCGCGACGATCTGTGGGGGATCTAGAGACGTAAGGAGTGTGACAGTAGCCAATTCGCTTAGAGGGCTTGAGTTGGTCTCTGCTACATCCCAGACCGAAGTCTTATAGTAGGCTAGTGTTTGTAGTCAGTTTGTACTGGGCGGTGTTCAATCTGGACGAGGTCCCGAGGTTTTTCTGCAAGGCAGTTTCCTCGTTAAAAAAATCTCTGGTGTCTTGTGTGCTTTTACTTTCCGCATTATATCTCTGATAATATAATTAAAGCACCAAGTAGTACGTTATCCAATAACTGTAGAGTTTAACTCCAAAATCCCAACTTTGTCGAGTTGATCCCCAAGATCACAACTCCAGTTATTAGAGTTTGGATATTGATTTTTGAGATCGTCCAAACCATAAGACTCACGAGCCAAAACGAAAAGTTGGTAGTATTTCGGTACCCCTCATTTTTCATAGAGCACTTAAATTGTAATTGTTATTCATTTACTAACTGAACCATCTTGTCATTTATTATGTTGTCCATAAGGTTGTATTCGTCCGATTGGAGGTCGGGTAGCGATAGTCTTCACGAAGGACTGTGGAACAACTCTTAGGGAAGACAGTAAAGGACGTCTGTTTCTCTAGGGGAGTACATGTGAGTGATCACATTGTTGTGGTTGGAGGCGCAAGAATACTTAGGGGAAATCTTTGTGACTAATAGTCGTATTAGGGTCATATTGTTTACACCAGCTAGTCCGAAGTCTGAGAGTAGGTGTGTTGGCGGTTTAATTCTTAAGAGTACTAGTTAGTAACCCATGCTTCGCACCGGGTACACCCTTGTAATTCATCCAGTTTTTGATTTAGCAATAGAGGTCTTCTTTATCCGGTTGTTTGGCAGTTAACTCTCTCCGTTTTCCTTGCTATAAATTGTGTGCACGGTAATGCCAAGTGGACCAAGTCCATCACTATTTACTTAATTTATCTGACCCAAATAGTTCTCAAACAGTTCCGCTGCTATAGTATCTGAACAATTATATTGCACTGAACTTTGCGGGCACCAGTCCTACTGTGTAAGACACCAATTTACATATGACAGGTCATTTCATAAGAATAGTTTGAACTTTTCCAAT
>JAJJMA010224363.1:0-29100 GCA_023529015.1 Papaver nudicaule
GTGTGACCTATAATTTTCCAAAAGGGGTTCCTTTTTGAGTTGGGTTTTGTTAGCTTGTATATGGGAATACAGGTTAAGAAAGACTAAAATATTACTTTCTGCTTTTGAGTGTGGCAATTCTTCTTTAATATCCAAGCCTTTTGGAAATCTGATTTTGTTGTTTCAAGAAAAATAACTATTTATTGAAGCAATAAAAACTGATGTCCAAAAAGTTTCAATTATGAATGAATACTTACAATACCGAAAACACAGAGACAACATTGTTTACTTTTTGTTGGATCCAGATTTGGACCGGAAGTAGTTAGTCACCTGTAGTTTCCAACAGCTATGGCCTGTGAATCACAAATCAAGAAATGGATGGTTTGTAGCTGAAGTGACTACTTGGATTCCAAGTTTCTAGTCCACCAATTTAAACCATGGAAACTAGAAAAAAAAAATACTTCTGAAACAGAAGATCCCACATGTGAACGATGTCAACTAATAAAGGAATGCCTTGTATTATTGGACTGGAGTCACTGGACTGTGATTAATGTTTCAAAGAATTTCCATTTCTGAAGCATACCAGCGGTTCGCAGAGCACTTTGAAGTGTAGCAATTCAAAAGTAGCCTCGCAGGAACTGAACTGGAACGAGTCCAATTCATTCACCGAGCAATGAAAAGTTATCGGTGTTGTCTTCATATTTGGTGTGATATATTGATAAAGATTTTTTCTGCCACCTGAATTTCTTCCTTTGTTGCCCCAGTTCTATGTATTGAATTGGTAAATTTCAAGTTGATTGGAATCCTAAACTTCTAGTGGTTCCTTAAGTTATTGGAATCAGAAAAAGTTGTTACCAGGATTGTTAAACCCTTGAGTGATTCTGATGTTATTGGAATCAGAAAAAGTAGTTACAGGATCGTTTAAAGACTTTAGTGATTCTGATTGTGAATGTAGGAAGTATCATTAGTCCATTATGGAAGGCATTACAAACTTTTGTGGTGCAGAAAGAAGGTTAGTTCGGCAGCAGGGAATCATTGAAAGCAAGGCTGCAAACCACAACTGAAGAGTTGAATCACTTCATAGGGTGATTCATCAAGCAAGCATCAGACCAACCGGTGATAGCTTTCATTTTGATAGCTGATTCTGGGGCTTCAAAAAAATTGAAGCCCTCGGATAATACTTCAAATGTCCAGCCCGTCATCATAAGGGGTGTCAAAACATCGTGAAATGACTAAGTTATCTTTATACTAATTTATACTAATTCTTACCCAAATTTACCCCCACCCTAATTACAAACATAAATACTTATATCCCACATAAAAAAAATCAAAACCTAACAATCAAAACATCAAAATTTTCTTCTCTCCTACTTCTCTTCATTTCACGATTTCCTTTCCATATTTCTCATTTTCGAGTTTTTGATCATGGATGGAACCAACACTGATGCAACAATGGAGCAGCAAAGGTAAGCATCCAAACCCACTCTTTTGTTATTGATTTTGGTGCTAAAACTATGTAAGATTCACTCCATGAAAATCAAAAAACGAGTTCCAGAACTACTTACGTCCGGCTATTAGAGCCGTAAGTCCGTCTTACGTCTCGCATCTGAAGAACAGCTAGCCGTAAGTAGTTTGTTAGGTAAGCCATTAAAGCTTCAGATCCAAGCCGTAAGTTAATATTAGTCGCCGTAACTTACTTACGGCTAATACCGATACTCTAGTTAGTAGCCGTAAATGTTTTCTGGATCAAAATTTATTTGTCGCAAGGTTATAGGCCGTAGGTAATATTCTGCAGCCGTAAGTATAGTTACGGCTGCTAACCTATTTGACTTACTAGACGTAAGTTACACTGACAACCAATTTTCTCACATTTCTCTACCATATTTTGCGATTCAGAGAACCAGAATCAAGTCTTGTGGTTGCACCAACTGAAATAATGCACTGAAATAATGCAAGTAGAGATTCCTGAATCCAGTGTTGTGATTGAACCAAATGAAACTGGCCAAGTTATTGAGGAACTTCCACAAGAAGGTGCAGAAAGGGAGTATCTTCCTGCCATAAGATCACCAATTCGTAATATTCTACCACTATTGGGTGATGACCCTGATCCTGGCCCCAGCTATATCCCTTGCACCTGTGACTTTAATGCGTGACCAGTTCGTAATCTTCGACGCAAAAGAGTTGGTGAGGTGGACCACGTTTCATGTCGCAATAGAATTTGTGTTGCAGTAGGACGTCTTCGTCCACTTGATGAGGCCAATGGCAGAACGAGCTTTTAACTAATCCGCAGCCGAACGTGGTTTGGAACTGGAAATGTTAGTTGATTTTGATTATGTGTAGAGTACGGTTCTTCTTTTATGTTATGTGTAAACTTAAACATCTATGGGTGAACCAATTATGTGTTTAATGGTTGAATATTAGTAGTTATATCATCTATATTTTGAAATTAGTAGTTATGTTGTATTTACTATTTACACCCGCAGAAACAACACATGCTCTCTATTTGCACCTTAATTGGCCACTTGTGCGGAACACACGTGTGCAATAAAACCCTTAACAAAAAGGCAAAGGGGCTTCAAAATGTTCTTCTTCTTCTACGCCTCCTTCCTTTCTCTCTTTCTCTTCTTCTCTTCTATTTCCTCGTCTCGCTTAATTGGCGATTACGAATACTTTCATCGGCGATTAAATTCTATAAAAGCATGACGAAGAAATCAAAACCAAAGGAGGGGGGAGAACAACCCACTCGACCAAGAGCGGTTTTCTCCGAAAACCCACCGGCACTATTACCACCTCCACTACAACCGCCTCAACAATTCCAATCCAACTCAGAAATGGTTTCCCAGAGGTAAGAATTGAAAACCCATCTCTCCAATTTCAATTTTTGTTGCTTACATTAATTTTTAAAACTGAATCTAGGGCAAAATAGCGGTTACAGGGTTAGTTACGGCTACATAGGTTGTCACGGTTGTAGCCGTAAGTTCCTTAAGTGAAACCAGAGTTGTATCGCAGGGTTAGCAGCCGTAGGTATATATTGGCATATGTAAGTATTGCTACGTCGCCAAACATTTTTCCTTAGCAGCCGTAGGTACTCCTGTAACTTTTGGACTTCGAATGGCAACTAGTTACGTCTGCTAATGCCTTATAACTTGCAGACGTACGTTAATTACGTCTTCTTACGATATCCATATCAGTAGCCGTAGGTTAGTTACGTTTGCCTGCTTCAATCCTTTTGTAGCCGTAAGTAATTGCTTTCGTTGGTTCTATTGTTCCCCAAACAGTCCTTGTTCACCTCATGTTTACCTTAGGAGGAAGAAAAATGGAGCTAATGACCTAACCCCTGTCACTTCCCCCCCCAGCTCGTGGGGGTGTTAGTTTGCATGTCGGCAATAGAGGTGCAAGGGTAGGCCTGGCAGGTGAGGGAGGAAGTGGGAGCGGTGAACAAATATTGGAGGATGTTGCTCCAATTGATGCTGCTGTAGTTTCTGAGGAACCACATCCAAATCTGTTATTGACACAAGCAAGCTCGTCTCAACAGCCAGCACAAGCAAGCTCGTCTCAACAACCACCACAAGAAAAAGAAAGGAAGAAACCTAAGAAAGCTGGACCTAGACACGAAAATATTCCAAAGGACGGGTTTTTGCCACAAAAGGAGGACTTAAGACGTTGGGGCGAGGCGGAGGATCCAAGTGTGTTAATTGGTGACAAGCATTCATGGGCTGCAAAAGTTTGTGAGCAAGTGGTATGAATCAATACTTATCCCACTTATAATTGTTTTTACGATACTCTTACTTTCAAAAGCTAAAATTGGAACGTTTTGTATTTAGGATCATAAAAATGCAGTTCTGCTTTTAAAGCACCAAAATGGCGGAATTTGGCGCATTACTGAAGAATGCGAAAAGGTTCAGGAACTGGTTAAGTCTTCAGCATTGTGGCCTGGCATTCAGAATTCCCAGGTTGTACATGACAGTGTTGTAACTGCTGCTTTGAGAGAGAGATACTATCCTGAAACCGACACCTTCCATTTTGGCTTCGGCGAGATGACTCTCCTCTTGGACGATATGAAGTCCATTGTCGGCCTCGAAGTTCAAGGAAAAGCGGTTCACGAAGGGTACAGTGAAAGGATGCCTTGGCAACTACTGTATAAGCTATGTTTCGACACTCTTGGGTGGAACCAAGCCAAATGTGAGAAGGAATTCAATATTGCTTCAGGACAGACTGAGGAAGACCTAAGAAGAAGCGGAAGAAAAGACTTGGTTCGAAAGGTAAAGTTTGATAGGTTGAGGCCTGAGTTTGGGGGGTACACTCAATATGGAACTTTCTGATGATAGGGCTAACCAGGTGGCCATAGCTTTCTTGTTGTACCAACTTGGTACCATTTTCTTCCCCGACCATAGTGGAAACCGGGTGAATATTGGCTACCTTCAGTTGTTGAGGACCATTAAGGGCACCCATGATTATTCGTGGGGTTCGGCAACCCTAGCCTTCCTTTTAGACAGTCTTAGAAAGGCCTCGAGGGTGGGTGCTAGCAACATTGCTGGAAATGTTGGTATTTTACAGGTAATTTTTGATTTCCCATCTTCATTTTATCGTAATATGTTACGTTCATTTTCATTTGATTTGTAACCCAACGTTATGTTTTCAATTTCAGTCATGGTTTTATGACCATTTTCCAACACTTAAGATACGGCCAAAATTGAACCGACACTGAAAGAAGGACAAGGTTCCTGAGGTTGATGGGGATGATGAGGACGATGAGGATGATGAGGACGATGATCCTAATGACGATCGCCCGACTGGTATGTAGTATCCCTTCGAACAAAACCAAGTAAGAAAGAAGCATCAGAAGATAGAGTGGTTGAGGGAACAATTAGACCCCTTAAATGAATCCCAAGTGGTGTTTGATCCTTACATACGTATAGACCCGGAGACGGGGGAAGACAATCGACAGCTTTCAGAACTTGCTACCTACAACGAGCCTATCTATCATCCTCATGGGTTTGTGATGACTAATCCCCGGCGATGTCTCCGTCAAATTGGTTGTGTTCAGAGTGTTGTTCATCATGATAACTTCAAATTGCAATCCGATGGTACTAAAATTGACAACAGCTACATCAAGACTATCTATTTCTCCAACTCCATCTTTCACTGTATGGAACAATCGTCACCAACCAGAATACAACATCCAAATGGGCGAGCTGATTCCTGCAATGGGCACAAAAGATGCTGAACCAGATTATTTGCCATGGTTCTACTCTTGGGGTCATCCTTATGTGATCAACCATGATCCGGAAGCAATCCAATGGATCGAACAAGAGAAAGCCAAACTCAAGAAGGCCGCTGAAGGGAAGGGGAAGAAATCCTTGGCGTTGTTGAGTAAAATGGCCAAAATTGGGGTATGCACACTATAAATTCATCATAGTTATTTCATCGTAGTTTTCATTGGTCATAAACTAATCCTGCTTATGTTATTTGCAGCAAGAACGAGTGTCAATGTTGGTAAAGAGTATGTGTGCCCACATCTCTAGTGGCAAAACAATGAGCACCAGTAAACAGGTAGTCCTTAAGAACCAAATCGAAGGAATTCATGACCTTACACCGAAAGGGGATTTGCTTTTTCAAGACCTCGATAGGGGTACCAAGAGGTCGCGTGAATCCTCATCTTCTCGCCATCCTCCTTCAAGTTTCGGATGAAGAAACTGAAGAAGAAGATATTGTGGAAGAGGCTATTCAAGTACGTCGTACTCGAGGTGGTGGTCCTCGCATTGGTGAACCAAGTGGTAGTCGTGCTCCCGGTGATGGTCCTCGCACTCGTGGGGGTCGTGCTGCAAAAAACAAACAAAAGGCTTATGAGTGAAAAACTTATGTTTTTATGAGTCAAAAACTTGTGTTACGAATTTGGATGTTATTTTAGCTTGTTTGGATATTAGGGATACTTTAGTTTATGGATGTTTGATCTTTAGTTATGGATGGATGTTTTTATTTGTTAATGGATTATTTGGTGTTTGTTTGAGTATTCATGTTTGATAGGTGACATGAAAAGGTATTTGTGTTTTCAGGTAGACTTACGTCTGCAAACGATTTCAGGTTCCAGGACGTAAGTGACTTACGGCAACGTTATAATGACTTTAAGTAGCCGTAAAAGACTTACGTCATGGTTTGAATGCCAGTTAGTGGCCGTAAGTCTGGTAAAGTTCAGTGAACCTGGATGCCGTAAAGTTAGTAGCCGTAGATAGGTTATTGGTACCCGTAAGTTATCTACGTCTGTTTATACTGTATCGTTTGCAGCAGTAAGTGAAGAAATATCCAACACCAAGATCATTGCTTTCAAAGTCATACAAACCAACATCACCATTGAAAATATCCAAGGAAAAACTATCCATAACAGTACTACTAACATCAACCATAAAAAGAGGAAAAAAAACACCTTTGCAATTCACACAACATAAGCTGAAACACAAATAGTTCAAATTCCGGCCCTCGCTCTCTCCTCTGGGGTAAGACGACGAGCAGGAACCACAAATAGATAGCAATCACCCCAAGCAACTGCCCAACCATTAGGAGTACTTTTTACTGCCCCATTCGTAAACATGTTCCTCCTTAGATGGCGTGGGACATTAACACATAATTTACATTCAAACCGCCATTCATCTTCTACCTCACCCACTCTTCTTCGTCCTAGATTACGAGGTGCTCTATTTGCAAAGTGATAATCACACACATCCATCCATGCAGGAAAATCTGCTCTATCGATAATGAGTGGTGTTTCCTCATCAGGTGTTTCTTCTTTAATTACCGATTGTCTAATTACATAACTTGGTTCAGCGGTCCTGATGCAAAAAATAAAAATAAAAATAAAAAATGGAAACAAGTAAATTTGTTCAGCTTGAGAGAGTTACGGCTGATAATAAAGACTTACGGCTGGTAAGTCTGCGACACAAAAGGTTTATGAAATTTTCAAAACTTACGGCTGCTAACTTGGGAGCCGTAACTATTTTAAAATTACGGCTACATGTTCTACAGATCGTAGCCGTAACTATGACTTACGACTACAAACGAGGAGTTACAGGTAGCCGTAAGTAACCCTGGTTCGAGTTTTTTTTTGATGTTTTTCACTGAATCTAAGCTAAACAACTAAAAAAGGAAGTGGGTTTCGATTGTTACCTTTCGATACCCTCGCGCCACCATTCTCAGCTGAATCCATCGAAGTTTCGAAAAATTCTAGGTTTTTTTTAGGGTTTGAAGGAGGAAACGAGAAGAGGAAGAAGGAGAAGAAAGAAAAGAAAGAGAAAAAAAAATCGTTGTTAACTTTTTTTAGTTTTTTGTTTTTAGATTAGGTTAAATTAGATTAAGAAATGGTAGATTAGGTTAAATTTACGTCTTAACACTAAACATAAAGGGGTAATTTTGGTATTTAAAAAAAAATTACATAGGGGGAGAGCAAAATTACTTTTGGGAGACCAGTGATCCGAGGGCTTCAATTTTATTGAAGCCCCAGAATCAGCTATCTTCATTTTTTGCATCAGCTCATATGGAGCAAATGTAAACAAAACTACCTGTCTTTTGCATATCCGCGTGCTTGTTCTGTATATTCGATTAGTAAGTATTGCTGCTTAGCAAGCTCTACCAAAACTCTCATTGCAATTGCTCATCATCACCATACCAAGTATCGAATCCTGATTTAGGGGGGAAGGAATTACATGGGGGGGACAAATTGATGACTCAGCAGGGTTATGAAAAAAAGGTAAAATGCACCCCTTATAACCAACATTTTTAACATGTTCTTGAAAGTCCAAACCAGGGACCCTTACACGGATCATTGCCGGGAAAAACATCGAGGAAATCAATAAGGGCCAAAACTTTAGCGGCGCATGCAGCTCCAGGAACATCTTGGCAAAAATGCATTATTAGAAACAGAAAATTACCAGATTTAAACTTCGGCATCGGTCCCATTAGATGGTTATTACTCAAATCCAACTTTTCCAGGTTCAGTTCAGTCAAGCCAACAGGAACTACATCAGAGAGTTGATTCCCATCGAATTCGAGATTAAGATCCACCAAAGAAGTTAAATCGCCAATGTTTGATGGAATAGAGCCTGTGAACTGGTTACCGTGTAGCCATGCCGTTGTTAACGAAGTCATGGAACCAATTACATCAATGGTACCAGTAAATCCATCTCCATCTTGATTATTCAACCATAAATCTGCTCTGAAGACCCCTTAAAACTTTCAGGAATTGGACCAGTAAGTCGATTGTTAGACAATCTCAAACTTTCAAGAGACGCCATGGTTCCTACCCCATCCGGTATAGTACCAATCAAATTGCAGCCCACCATGGATAGAGTTTGTAACTGCGCAGAATTCTGCAAGTCTGAAGGAATAAACCATCCTGTAGTCTTGTTCAATGGATTTCTACCAAAGTTAAGATCTCCAAACTGTCCAAGTGTCCAGCCCTTGAGCAAAATCAAAAGAAATTGTATCAAACTAATTACCACCCAGATAAGCCTTTTTTTAATTAGACAAACCTTTAAAAGTAGGTAACTTCCCATTGAATTTGTTCCTCTGAAGACCCAAATTCTCAAGTCCAGTTATGAACATGTTAAAAATGCATAATGCAAGTTGAATATGTTTGACCAGTTCTTGGTTACTTGAACACTCTTGTTATAGAAATAGCATTTTGGATTCAGGGTAACGCACAGGAGGAGGAAGATTGATCGATGGAAAAGGAGGAGAAGAAATCGAGAAATGGTACCCAAACACCAACACAGATTTTCTGATCCTGAGGTCATCCCCTATCGAAGATGCACCGCTGGGTATAAATTTTGTCCCCCCCACGGAATTCCTTCCCCCTAAATCAGGATTCCAAGTATCCCACCATGGGACAAAGTTGGGATCTCGTTTCTTTTGCTTTAGGCCTGTTAAAGCCAAAACAACCTGGAAAGGCAACTTTGCTGCTTTCTTCAAATTCCAAAAGTTAAAAAAAGAAACTTAGTTTAAGCTATACTAGGAATTTCTTTGCCAATTAGGTATCCAATTCCGTGTCCTTGAGAACATTATTCCCTGCATGATAATTCTTTCATTTGTCGGGTCCATGATTTGACTGAACAACGAACATATCTTCTTTTTTTTTTTTCGGAAATGCTATTCTCCGCCCAAGCGTTTCTCCTCCCAAACTCCTCCCGCCTACGTGTCACTATTTCAACCATAAATCCAAAAGTCATTTACAGATTTCGATCTAACGGTGATGATTTGATTTCTAGTTGAATGACAAAATTAAAGCAGAGGAAATCCAAATTGAGATAGAAGAAAGGGAAACAGAGAACAAATTCAAGGATTCAAACTTAATTATCATTACCACTAGATCGAGTTATTTACACTTTGATGGTGATTAAATTGAGGGCATGCAGATCTGTTTTAAGGGACAAATCTCTGCAACCATTTGATGTTGATTAAGATATATCAACATATATTTCAAAATTTCAAGATATATCCTCTGTATCAAGGGACAAATCTCCATATCTGTAAGATTTCAAGATATACCTTTTGATGTTGATTAAACAGATAACCATGAATAGGAGGACAGAGTTTCTGGTTGCAGTGGTTAATTAGAAGTAGGAATACTGATTTGGGTTTTAATAATAAGTGTATTCGTTTCTACCATTTTATTTCATTTTCATCTTAACAAGTAGCCATCTAATGACCCAACTCCATATCTCGGTATGGTATGCCTCGGAGTGGAATCGATATTGAATCCATTAAGCCAAGACTAAGTCATGGATTTTAACTGATGATATTAATTTCTATAATGACTGTAAAATTGATTAAGCGTTATCAATCGATAGGTAAAGATGTTGAGGATGTTGCACGAATTGGTCATGATGAGATTTTTTTTAGGTGTGATGAAAAATGCAGGAGAATGAAACGAAGAAGATGAAAGGGGAAGACGCACCGGTGACTAGTTGAATTCCATTTGTGGTTAAGGTGATGACACGTAGGCGGGTGGAGTTTAGGAGGAGAATAGCATTTCCGTTTTTTCTTAGAAGGAAAAATAAATAATTTCAACTCCATCTGCACAGAGCTTTTCTAAAGATAAAACTTTCATAATTGATCCCTATAAAAGAACCGTGTCTCTAGACCTCCCAAAATCTTATCCGACCTTCCCATATGGAATAAAATAGTATGAAAAATCTAAGTTGCCCTAAAAAATTGTGAAATTATTAAATTATCCTCCATTGATTTAATTTTAATCCAAAACATAAACTATCCTAATCATTTCAGTTTCACTTCTCCTTCCTCCGCCAAAATTCTTCCTTTTTTTTTATTATTCAATTCATCAACGATTCACAAAAGTAAAATGAAGAATGTTAAGAAAAAACGACTAGTAAAATAAGAACATCGCAAAAGAAAAACGATGTGATTGTGGTTGGATCCTCAAGAGAAAACGAAAAACGGGGAGAAGGAGGTACCAAAATCGATGCAACCGGAGAGGAAACCCCACAAATAAACCCTGATATACGTATGAGAAGGTATTTTGCACAAACCCCTAATGATTTTAAGGAGTTTAACTGATAGAAAATGGTTAGAATCGAAAGATTTGAGTTAGTTTTGCGTACACAGAGGGGGTTTCGGCCCAGAAAAATGTTTTAGATCTTAAGCCGAAACAGTTTCGGCTCAAAAAAATTCAAAAACACTGAGCCGAACCCACTGTTATTCTCTATAACTGAAGAACAACTCGGCTCAAAAAATTGAATTTTTCTTGGCCGAAACCCTTAGTTTAGCTGTCATTTGGGTGTGGTAGTTTCGGCCATACATAATTTTCTTTCTCTGGGCCGAAACCAACAGTGTAGCTGCCATATATTGTGGGGTGGTTCCGACCTTTAGAAAATTTTCACCGAGTGGGCCGAAACTCTCTTTGTGTAACTTATTTAATTCTTGTTTTAGTTCCAAATTTGACTGTTTTGTATCAATCATTGATTTTATGATACAATCTTAGTAGTAGAAGCACGGAGGTAACTCCAAATCCTGATGCACAATCACTAAAACCTCGAGGAGCCGACACCAGAAAATTGGGGGCTAATGCAAGGACTACTTAACAAAGCGCCAAGACCAATCGGGGGGCCTGTCATCCTTGATGCGCTAAGAGACGAAGTTTTATTGTGTGAGACAAGAAGAGGTGCTAGAGAGGAGGACAGAGAAGAACAACAAGTTGACAAAACTGAACTAGAGAGGAGGGAATTGAAGAAGACGGTTTTTCTCAAAGAGAAGAAGAAAAAGAATGAAGATCATGCACCTGTAGAAGAAGATGAAGATGAAGAAGAAGGCAAAAAAGGAAGAAAGCGAGGTGAACATGTTCCAGATGGCCAACCTGATTCCAGTCTTCCTCAAGATGTAGGACAAGTGCTAATGGGCTACAAGGACTCATGGGCGTCTGTGATCAATCGCATGAAGGTATTTGTCTAAGCCTTGTATGTTTTTTTTGTTGTAGTCTTCTCGATAATTATGTCATTTTGGATTACTTAAACCGATGATGTTTGTAGGATCAGAAAGATGCGGTTCGACTTTTGAGAAATCAAAGCGCCGTTGAGTGGAAACTTGAGGAGGAAATTGTACATATCCAAAGGCTCGTAAGAAAATATGGTTTATATCAAGCGGTCATTAATAAACAGGAAGAGTATGATATGGTGACATGCTTTGCTGTTGTTGAGAGGTTCCATCCAGAAACTTTGACCTTTCACTTTCCCAAATTTGATTTGGCTTTCACTACAGATGATCCAAAGAAGGTAATTGGTCTTGAGGTAACTGGGGTGAACCCGTGTGCTGAGTATTGTGACAAGAATTGGTCACAACTACATAAATTGGCCAAGACGGTTCTTGGTTGGAGTGAAACGAAGACTAAGATAGAGTTCCACGAACCCGTTAAATCGAACCAAACTATCAGCAGGGAGCGAGGAAGAAGTCCAAGTTCAAGTTGGTACATCTGAAGAAAGAGTTCTCGGGAACGAAGGATAGACCAGAAGATGCGCCTCCCTTGACTCCTGATGAAATCAAGCACCATGCAGATGCATACTTGTTGTACTCTTGGCGCCGTTCTATTTCCTGACAACACGAGAAATAAGGTGAACGCAAATTTTCTCGAACGGTTGGATCCATTGGAGGATACAAGCAAGTACGCTTAGGTTACAATTACCCTAGCATATCTTCTTGATGGACTTTCAATTGCCTCTAGACGCGAACCGGTTAATCTCAGGGGGAACGTCAACTTATTACAGGTAACTGTACAAAAACCATCAGAATTTTATCTTTACAAGAGCAGTTTCGGCTCAAATATTATTTTACACGACTGGGCCGAAACAGTTTCAGCCCAAACTATTTGTTATTTGACTAAGCCGGAACTGTTTCGACTCAAACTCTATGGTATTTTTTAGGGCCGAAACTCTTTATGTTTCTGGTTTTGTGCCAAAACCCTTACTGTAGAGGTGTAAAACTGGCGAGACACGTGTTAGCACCAGAAAAAAGAAGCCATGCCGCAACGAGGAAATACGTGATACATCGATAAGTCGCGAGAAGGAAGCTCGGAGACACAAGGCAAAGCGAGCAGAGGATAGAATCCGAGAAAGGAAGAAGATGCCAAAAGAATGAAATACAAAGAAAGATACCCAACGATACTCTCGGAATCACCTCGGAAGCACCACCGACCACGCGACAGCGTCTGACACCCACGATTGAGTATGTTGTTTTATTAGCTGTCATCCACTACTCGGAAAAAGCCTATATAAGGCGAGCTTGAGCTCATTTGTAGGGGTTGGATCTTTGTTTAGTTAGGATTACCATTTGGTGAATTAATCTAGGTTAGTAGTTTTACTTCTATCATGCTATGTAAATAATATTGTTGTATGAATATAGTCATGAATACCAAGCAGGGATTCTTATGCTTTACTTACGTCTTATTTTCTTTGCTCGATTAGTCCTCTCGTGTGGTTTACTCGATCTAGAGTTACCCATGTTTAATAGTTTCGATGATTCTCCTAATGGCTGTGTAGTACAAAGTCCTTAAGCAGATTTTGTACATACACACTTTTTTGAACTTCGAACTTCATCTAGATTTTTTTTCTTTTTTAGGTGTGTGTATGTGTGTGAAGGCTTTTATTAATGATCATTTCAAAATCTTGGGTTCAAAGCCGAAAGATCCAAACAAGAGTGCCCAAAGCTCTTTTTGGGCGGAAGGTATGCCTACTGCGAGGCGATGAGTTTTCGACGACCTTAGGGCAAGGAACCAAAAAAGAAAAATTGCTAGAAATATGAGGGAGGTGATCGACAAGTTTACCCTTCAAGATGTTGTGTTTAACCCATACAAGGAAGATTCGTATCGACCATCACCATCAATTGCAACCTACTACGGACCAATTTGGTATCCAGGTGGTGTGGTTGTGTACGACCCCCGATGGATTCTACGTCAATATGGAATGATACAAACTATCCCGAGGGAGGAAGATGGTAAGTTTAAGTTGAAGCCGATATGTGGTGCAAATGGAACCCAAAGCAGTTTTTCAACATGGGTCCCCAAATATCTCCCGCAACCGGATTATAAATGTTGGAACAATCTTGAAGACAACAAAATTGTGCAAAAGGACATAAGGGATCCCACTTGGGATATGCATTCCAATGAGTTGCCATTGAATTTTATTGATCAAGAGGAGGTGGAGGGATATGCGGATTTGTATGCACAAATTTCTCATCCTTTGGTCATTGACGTGGTTGTTCAAGACATTGCGGATGCACTTGCTGCTGAGAGGGTTGTGGAAGAAGCAGAGAGAGAGGCTGAGAGGAGGAACAAGAAGGTTCCCTCGACTGCAGAAGAATGAAAGAAGTTGTGTGCGACCAGGGTAAGTGCTTTCAATTGATTTTGTAAGTGTTTTTTTTTAAATATCAAACTATACTAACTAATACTGTTCTTTTATTTGAATATTAATAATACAAGGCATGAACCGCTCTTTTGAAGAAAACGGGGGAAAAAATCACGTGCAAGAAAGGAGGACTAACGATGGAAGAGCAACGGAAGTACCACACGGATTTTGCCAAACTCTTTGAAAAGGGTGAAGTATTTTGCCAAGAGGGCCCAAAAAAGATCAAAAGGAGTCGGCAAGAAGGCAAAAGTACAAGTGGAGGCAATGAAGAAGGTTCTGATGATCGACGTGAAGGCGGTCGTGGTGGTCGTCGAGTAAACAAATGAGGTCGTTGAGTTGTCTTATAAAACAATAATGGTTTATGGTTGGGTTTTTTAAGTACATTTGAAGGTTTATGCTTATGTTTTTCAGTACATTTGAAGGTTTTAAGTGGTCTTAAGTACAATGGTTAAGTACATTTGAATAGGTTATGTTAGTTTTTATGTTAACTACAATGGCTACATTTGCGACTATGCTTGTTCTTTGGTAATGCTTTGGTATTTTACGTAGGTACAATTAAAAAGTTTATTGTTTAATATATATATGTGAATATATGTGAATGTTTGGTGTTTTGCATATAAGTTGGAAGAGTGAAAACAGGTTCATTATTGGCTTCACAGGAACATTTTCGGCTCTAAGTGGATGTTACAGGACAAGCCGTACCAGTTTCGGCTCATTCGATAATTTCACAATCTGGGCTGAAAGTGCATGTTTCACTGACCATTTGTTAGACTAGTTTCGGCTCATTTGATAACTTTAGACTCAGATCCGAAACTAGTTGTTGGTTGACCATTCGCCTCCAGGTTTTATAGTAGTTTCGGCTTGGTTAGTTTGAGGCTCGAGTGAGCCGAGATGTTCTTGAGAGAGTGAGTTTCGGCTTGGTATTTCTGGAGCTTTTATGGGCCGAAACTCCTTCTGGTTTCCCAAATCAAAGAAAAAATTGTAATTTTTTGGTTCTTTTTGATGGATTTAACCTAAAAAAACTAGATTAATCATGATGTAGAAGGTATAGGAGATGAAAGAACACCCAGCAACCTAATTTTTTTCGATTTTGGTAAAAAATTGCCCAAAACTCTTACTTTTTGTCTTCTCTTCTTCTCCACCATAACTCAAAACTTAAAACTAAAATAGGATTTTTCAGTTAAGATTTAGTTTAACCTAATCATTTCTACTAATCGCTATTATTAACACTAATCAAAAAATTAAGCACTAATCTATTAGCATAGAGTCATATGAGAGTGAATGTGTGTGTATTTGTGAGTGTGTGCAAGGTATGTGTGTTGTGAGTGTGTGCTACGCACGTGTGAGAGTTGAGAGAAGAGAGTCGAGTCTATAAGACTCAGGTCTGTCCTGTAAACATTCATCCTTTCTCTTAATCAATTGATTACCAAACCGTAAGCAATGTAGACATACAATGTCATCATGGTATCATCGAGGGGAAAGGCTAACGCCGTCGATCCTTGGACAAAATCATAATTTCATCACCACTTCCACCATTAAATCGATCTTCTACCGCTGCTGTTGTTCTTCACCAAAATTTCTGCTTCTGATTCAATCAAACATCAAGGTTCAGATGCAATTAGGTCTGGTTTGTTCTTCTCTGACTAATTCTTCAAATCTCTGATTGTTTTGTGTTGATTTATGTTGTTCATGAAGTTTTCAGTGAGTTTTCATGGAGTTAGGGTTTGAAGTTTCTTGGGGTTTTGGTCGAATTTAGGGTTTTGTTTAGATACCTGCTACGTCAATGGAAAGGATTAAGCATGTATTTGAGACTAAAATTCAATTCTCTCCCTTGAGCTCTTGAAGATTTGCCAATAATCCTTAGAGTGGAATTAGCTTCTTCTACCTCAACTGTTTGAATTGAGTCTCTGCTGGTAATCTCCTATGTTAATTTGGATCTGGCAAATCCAAAATTTAGATTACTTTGGTTTTCATCTCATGTGTGAGATCTCTGCATTACTATTGCAACAATATCCAAGTTCATCTTCAAATTGAGTATTCGTCATAACTAGTTTACTAGTTCTTTTATCATGTTCTACTTATACTGATTCCTGGAGCTTGAAGGCCTGAGCATGTTGGATTCTACTTCATTATGTTTGTTAGATGAAGACTTAAAGTTGTTCCGCTTGAGAGTGAAGAGAATTTCTTCTTAAAGTTCAGCAGAATTTTGGGGAAAGCTTGTGACCTTAGTGTTGCTGCACTATAAGTGCTTAATCATGCTTTATTTTGGTTTCGACTCTCAATTTTACTTTGGTATAGTCCTCACAGTGAGAGTAGGTGAGTGAGTTGGCTTGTGTGTTGAATGATGGTGCTGATTTTTGATGTCTTCGACTTGGAATTGGTGTGGTACTGGTGTACAGATTGATGTTCTCTTCATTGAGTCTACATATATCTCAGTATGTAGCATGCTCATAAGTCTGTAAATACCTTGTGTGCAGCCTATTTTTCACTCATCATCCATCTTTATCCTCTATATTACCTATTTTTCCCTTTCATGTTGAAGATTCATCTTCACTGTTTGTGTTTTACTTCTTGTTGGTTTATAATAAAACTGCTCTTTTGGTGATAATGGTGTTGAGCATGAGCTTGTCTTTCAACTGTTGGTGCTGGTCAGTAATGCATGTGTGTGTATTTTACTATCTACAACTGGTGTTTGTTGCTGCTGTTATACAACTGCCATGTGAGTTGCAGCATACTTCATGTTTCTGCCTTAGCATCAAAGGTTTCTGCAATGACTACTACTATCCAAACTGACTGATACTTAAATGACTCCATGTGCTAGAGTTTTGACTGGATGTTTGTGAAGACAGATTGCTAAGTGTATTAAATGTTGGTTGGTGTTCAGTTTTTGCTTTTCAAGTTTGATGCCTGGTGGATACTTTTTTGCATCTTGGCAATCTGATGGTGGTATACAACTTATGGTCCTACTGCTGTTGTGTGTTCAACTTGATTCATCAGTATTTGTTAGTTCTCTAATGTTCAGTAAATGGAGTTCCTGTTGTTGTCTACGTTTATATGGAGTTTCTGCCGGTGTCTACGACGACTGCAACATTTTTTGAGCAAATGAAGATGAGAGCAAGTTCCAGAATTCTTTTACAGGCCATGTTCATGTCACTTGAGGATACTATACTACTCTGCCAACTGCGACTTCACCTATTTCAGGTCCACTTTTCTTTTTGCTGGCTCCATCACCTACACCATTTTCTTATGCTACAACAACAAACTCCACTACTCCTGGCACCCTGGTCAGATTATGCTTGGTACTGCTTCCTCTTTTCTACTGTTGCTTTCAGTTGCACCTTTACAACTATTGTTGTTGTTCCTTCTCCTGCTCATATGAGAGTGAATGTGTGTGTATTTGTGCAATCTCTAGCATCTTTCAGAGTACTTGAGATTGAGGGGAGGTATTAGCATAGAGTCATATGAGAGTGAATGTGTGTGTATTTGTGAGTGTGTGCAAGGTATGTGTGTTGTGAGTGTGTGCTACGCACGTGTGAGAGTTGAGAGAAGCGAGTCGAGTCTATAAGACTCAGGTCTGTCCTGTAAACATTCATCCTTTCTCTTAATCAATTGATTACCAAACCGTATGCAATGTAGACATACAATGTCATCATAATCTTGTAAGATTAAGATTTAAAAAAATATTTATTACTAAAGGGCGGGCTAAATGGATCTGGGTGACCTTGATGTGGAATTTGGATCATGGCAAATTAAATTTAACTGTCACTCTCCTCTATTATTTCACATGCATGACAGGCCAGTTTGTGGCCTGGGTTTGATTGATTCCTCGTACGGTATTAGCTTTCAATTGATATAGTTTATAGAGTACAGGACCTAGCTAGCAGCCTAGCACTGATGCGACTGTATTGCGGTGAGACTCTTGCCACACAATAACTATCTGTTGTACCTCAGTCCAGTGAGTCTTATCTAGTGTGACTTTTATGCTTTGGGAGGTTCTATTTATGTGAACAAGGTACAGCATGAATCTATGTATGGTGTTATTACCCTACACAAGGCCCCTTCACTTTCTTCACTATGCACAAAGTCAGAATACTTGTGCTGTATATATACTTTAAGAATCAGACATCAGTCATGATAGCCAGCGAGAACTCTACCAGGAGCAACCAGAAAGTTAAAATTCTTACAGACTGGTGTGATATGGTTGTGCCTTGTGAGCATGGATAGTATGCCTGTAG
This sequence comes from Papaver nudicaule, assembly GCA_023529015.1. NCBI lineage: Eukaryota > Viridiplantae > Streptophyta > Magnoliopsida > Ranunculales > Papaveraceae > Papaver > Papaver nudicaule. Next base: position 18,116 of record JAJJMA010224363.1, read on the forward strand.
AAACTTCCAGCACGGGTAAATTAAAGTGTTGAATCTCTTTTTACTTAGTGGTATGAGATGGGTTGTGACTTGTGAGCTGCAGTAAAACATAATGACTTCATCCCAGAGCTGTAAGAGACGGGACAAAAAGAACGGTCCAAAAACATGAATAGAGGTGGCGCCAACGAAAAAGTCTCCCCTATAAAAAAAGTCAATAAAAATAATCAAGCCACCCATGGGTGGAAAAAAGTATTATCACTTGATTTTACATGGATTTGCAGATTTGTTTCGAAACTGATTACGATTTGGTGTTGTTAATTTGTACTCTTTCAATTATTATTGATCCAATGACAAAAAATATCTAAAATTTCCGTGGCAAAAAACACCTAAAATTTTCGAGCAGCCTTCAACCGCCATGTTATTCTTTGATGCTACCATTTGTAAAAAAAAGAAGCCACCGCAAACATAAAATCCTGGTTTCGTTGCTGGGTGGCGCCATCTCCCACTGTAGATTTGCAAGAGGTGTATAATTTCTGAAGCCTTAGATAGGCTCACCAGGAGCGGATCTAGCTTGCAACAAGGATGTACACTTGCTACCCTTGCGCAGCTTGCTCCTAAAAGGCTAATCTAAGTAGTATTTTTGGTTTTTGGCACATTTACAAGTCTAATTCAGTTTTTTTGCTGCCCCTAGCCTAGTTGAAGCAAAATTTTGCACTCACTCCATAAAATGTTGGATTCGTTCCTAGGCACCACAACATTCTCTCTGTCTTTTGTTTGTCTTGTTTTTGTACCGTTTTTTTCCCTTTTTCTTTTTTGATCGGTCAAAAGGAACATTCATTGAAAAGAGGTACTTAAGTGGGTACCTCAACCAAATAAAAACAATCGACACACAAAAAAAAAGGGATTTGGTCACCCGAAAAAGGAAAAAGCATGAACGAGCCAAAAACACTAACAATACTCACTACCTTTACACTCAAAAACCAATTCAATAAGAATGATAAAAGTATGTATCTCATAGTGCAATCACCATACTGGCCGTTAACCCTTCCATTTTAGTGTTAGATTCCGCCCAATAGAAAGCTTGAAGCTTGATCTCTCTAATCATGGTTGTCAAATTTCTCTTTTTGTTGTTGAAGACCCTTTCATTTCTTTCTTTCCAAATGCACCACCATTTTGCAACCGGTAAATTATTCCAAATGCGGTTAAGACGACCATCACCCCAATCATGACTCCAAAATTTTATAGTTGTGGCGATATTACTATTGTAGTTCCAACTAAAATTACATCCTTCGGCAAAATACGTCCAAATTTTCTTATTTCTCCAACAATCATAAAATAAGTGAGAACTTGTTTCATCTTCCTCCTCACAAAACCGGCATATCCTATCCACATTCATACCCCTTTGATTCAGTTTATCGGCCGTCATCAACCTTTCATTAAAAATAAGCCGAAGATTTTTTTTTAACTTGGATGGGTAAGCCCGACACCAAATGATCTCCTTTGGGAAACTTAAATCATCGGTTTCCATAAGAGTTAGCCTCATTCTTGACCGTACATGTGTCATATGTACCATTTTCGTCAACAATCCATAACCTAGAGCCCGACATAGCATCCGACTAACCGTTTTTACCCCTCCTGTTGTCCCACCTCTAGCATTTTCGTTTTCATACTTGGCCGGATGGGAGACAGCCTAGTTTCCCTACCTTCTTAATTAAACTGGAAATTCTAGGACAATGAAGGCAGTGTCCTAATGGAAAAGTATTGTTTTCTATATTTGTAAAAACATGTCATGTTTACCTCGTAAGTTTCTATATTTTTATGAACCGATATTTTTAATGGGAGTACTACTTTCCTTAAAAAGTAGCATGACATATCAACAAAGTAGCAAACCAAGTATAATGGGAAGTGCTAGATAGAAGCATGACACATCAGTCTGGCGCTGAATCATATAGCGGTGGGGCGCTAAATGATAAAGCGCCAGATAAGATCAGCCATCAGATCTGGAACATATGTTATTAGCCATCAGATCTAGTGAGAATATTCGTTTAGGCGCTATATCATTGAGCGCGAGTTCATTTTTTGGGCGCTACATCATTGAGCGCCGAAGTAGAATTCAACTTCCACTTCTACATATATCGGGAAGTTGAAGTTGAAGTTGGGGTTTAGGTCACGCTTTTAAGGAAAGTAGCACTCCCATTAGACTTAGCCTTAGGGTAAACAAAACCCAACTTTATCATCTTCTATGTATCAGAACGAATTTTACAGAGAGAAAAAACATATCCAAAACTAATTTTCGAGTCTTGATTTACTGATCAAAGAAACAAAAGATTGAGTCTTCATTCTTGGGGGGGTAATTGTCACAACAGTGAACGGGGTACACAAAATCATCTGTTTTCAAAGTGATTGCACCAATCAGATTTTATCCATGATTAATTGTATTTAGATGGGTCATAATCAGCAATTACTATAAACAACTGCACAAATGCAACCTTGGCAAGTTGGCATAAAATTTTAACAATCTTGGCTAGCCTAGATATGAAGCTCCATTCAATAACAAGGTTTAGCTGGTTGTGAGTCTTGTGACTTGTGTAGCATACTGTATACTAAATTACTAATTCTTTGCCCTGTTTACATGTGTCTCCATCCTTGCCAATAGGACATTGACATGTGTTGCCACTTTCACTAATCAATTTCTAAAGGGTTGCTAATCAAAAAGGGGTTGGAGTCGGACTCGTCTTGGCACTAGGCTCCCAACTAAATCTGTCTTGTTTTAACATAATGATAATAAAACAAGATATTTTATATCTTAATAATAAAACAAAGTTGGGTTTGTCTGTCACTTAAATTTGCCAATCCTGAGGCCAAGAATTTTGTCTTATCACATGCGTTCTATCTCGGCCATCCGTTCGATTCGACATTTTCCGCCCATCCTCTTGGGTGGGCGTGCGTTGGTGGATTGAGCCCTGGATCGTCTTTTCGCCCACGCCTCTGGGGCTCTCTTGGTCTTTTCGCTGGAAAATAGGTAGATGATTTGGTGATCATGTACCGAGCAAAAATCACTTCAGCATGCACCACCGCTTCTTCTCTTCTCTCCTCCGTGAAACCCTAGGAAATACCTGTCTTTCTTCCCCATAGGTTTTCCTTATTCCCGCGTGTGCCTTGGACAGGTGCTCATATCACCTGCAAAACCATTGTGTCTATTACGGTTTTCCTTATCGGAAAGTGAAGTACACAACCACGGTGAGTTATTCTAGGGCTTTGATTTGTTTTTATGTTTGAATCCGTGCACGGATAAATTCCGGTTTGAAGCCTGCGTAGTTAATCATGTGTCCTGATTTTACTTCGGCTATCATCTGTGGTATTTCTCCACCGTAGACTTCCCATACTGATGGTTCAGAGGTTGAAGTCGAAGAATATCTCCAGGCATCTAACATGAGTGAAAGGTTCGTTTTCTTTTTCAAAGTAAATGTCCGCGGCAATGATATTCTGAAAATGTAGAAATACTCCAGGATCAATAATGTTCACAAATAATAGAGATTAACAGGGCAGATGCTGATGGGAGTTTCATGCTATTATCTGTGGAACCCATGCCCACTACCTGTATATGTTCGTAGTTAACCCTACTAAAAACGTTAATACGGAGCTGCAGGTATGGACGTGGATACTTACTGTATTTTCAGTTGTCATTGTGGGATTTATGTTTGGGTCCATTATAGTTTCCTTGATTTCATTGAAGCGTGCCATCTTACGAGCGATGGATTCAAATCTATCTCTGATTCCCCTGGATCTCCTCCTGTTACCGTTGCCATCTATAGCTGCAAAAACTGCAAATACGCGGTTCCACAGATGGGCATGGTTTATATGTGCATTGCGGAAGTTCCCATTCATAAGCATTTGGTAATCGTGGTCTGTAACTGTCTTCCATGCTCGGACAATTGCCATATCCTTATTTTCGGTAAAATCGAGTGCCATATGCAGAACCTGCATTGGATATTCCATCATTCAATTGATTTCAGTGTAGTATATATGGCTACCCCTAAAACACAATCATTAAAAGAAATAGATGCATATTGCAGGTTGTAACAATCACATTGGACGACCAAATAGATATGTCGAATAATCATATAGTCAAATTCAGATAGAAATTAGAGTCACAGAGTATTTTTCATTCATGTCTTTCTCAGTGCTATTTACCCAATGGCATTGTACTGTGAGGTCTTTGAGTAACCAATCGAACATGGCACATGTACATAATCAACATGTGGAGCTAAATTGAATCCCTATGTCTACATTTGCTTTGCTTATATTTGTTGTAGGACTAACAATTCCAATGAAACGACAAATTGTACATAACAATGCTTTATAATCAAAAGACCAATACCATTATTTGACAAGGATTATCATGGGACATCAGATTGGATTCATAAGGATGGATTTGAAGAGTAGACAAACCTTGATTTTGGAAATCAGTTGATTTATTTAAGTTAGCAATAAATCGGGATCTAAAATTATACTGACCTTATTTGTACAGAGAAAAAATGTGGAAGTCGCTTTCCTTTCGATTTGGTGGTCCTTGTTTCCCTACAACGTGAACAGATTCTGTAAACCAGATTTGAGACGGAGATTTCTTCGCTGCGGATAAGACTAGGGTAAAATAGCAGTTGTACAAGTCTGTGATATTTAACTGGGTTTCTGTGGTCAGTGAAATGGGCTTGGCTACGATACAGCTGCACTAAGTTGTGTAATTGGCCCAATGCATGTTGAGCACACTAAAAGCTTAACTTAAATACTTTGTTGCCTTTTAAAGGCATATATTTTTTTCCTTCCTTGGAGGAATAAAACGCATGTTCTCTTATTTCACCCAGAAACACACAATTCCCTGATTGATCTTTGTCTTGACATCACGTGTATAAGATAGGACAACGGAAAGGGTTCTATTAGGTTAAGTACCAGCCATTAGTGATGAGCTCTTTGTATGCAAATGGTGAGCTGAACACTTTGCAATCTCTATACGGAAAATCAAATTCTGTTGCCATCAGAGTTGCAAGCAAATGGGTGGAGTATGAATTCACGTGCACGAGCAAAGTGAAAAGCGTGGACATGGTTATTGTCGATCAGAAGGTGATGGCTTTGTACCCCCGGCCTTTTTGTTAGTTAATGTTGAAGTTTGTGTATAATTCCCAACTACCTTAATTTTGCAGGGAGATGAATTGCATGTAACTATACCAGATAAATTGATATGGAAGTTTGATAACAAGGTCAAAGAACATGCCCTATACTTGGTGGAAGGGCTTCACCTGACAAACGCCAAAGCTAAGTTCCGTCCCGTGCATGGTGAGAGTAGGGTTTTTTTTCGCTGCAACACCTTTATCACCCCCCTTAGTGTGGAACCTTGCATCGATGTTTACCGTAAGTTCAATTTTACTGAGTTTGAACACATCAAATCCAACATAAGGAACATCGAACTTACAGGTAGAACACGGTACATTCATGTTATTGTTGATGTATTTTTCGAAGTACAGGCACTGACGTTTTTTTTCTTTCTCTGGATACAGATGTGGTTGGTTATCTAAGGACATTCACTGATGTGCAGGTGTTTAGAAAAGCATGAGAGCATGACTGTCGGATGCGGAAAATCAGTATAGAAAACGTCAGGTATAGACCTTTGCAATGACACTAGTACACAAATGATCATTTAAGACGGTTTTGTACAGTGTCCGTATGTATTCAGACACTTCCAAAAAAAATGGCCGGAGCGTGTCGAGTGTTGACGTGTTTTATATCCCTTATCGCTACTCTGGCTTAAGAGTGTCAGTATAAGGATTAACGGACATGGCCTTCCCAACCACCCGTCGCACAGTGATGGAAAATTTTCCCAATTCTAGTGGCAATACGGGTCTCATTAGACACTTGTAATCACTCAAACCGTCGTAAAGATCATCTAAAACACGCAATAATATCATTCTGAGTGTCCGTTGTATACCTTTCAGACTCCAGAAGTATTTTGAACCGTCGTAAAGATCATCTAAAACACGCAATAATATCATTCTTAGTGTCTGTTGTATACCTTTCAGACTCCAGAAGTATTTTGAACCGTCGTAAAGGTCATTTAAAACACGCGAAAATATCATTCTGAGTGTCCGTTGTTTACCTTTCAGACTCCTGGTACCATTCGAACCGTCGTAAAAATCGTTCATGGACACGCAAAATATAATTACAAGTGTCTATTCTATACACTTTCAGACTCTTAGGATAATTTGAACCGTCGTAAAACATCATATAAAAGACGCAAATATTAGTCCGAAGTGTCTATTCGATACCTTTCAGTCTCTTGGTATCCATTTGGACCGTCGTAAAATTCATATAAACGACGCAACATATTAGTCCCAAGTGTCTGTTCTGTACCTTTCAGACTCTTGGCGTCAGTAATACCGCGGCTGCATATTGATAACAGACACGCGAATGCAATATCCGAAGCAGGGTTCCACCGTACGATGTCAATAAACTGTTCTCTGATGATGGAACATCAGCCGTCCAGATACAAGCATTCTCAGCCGTCAGAAAAGATGCATTTTGCACCGTCCACGTGGTATTATCTGAGCCGTTAATTTCCTGGAAATATTTCGGATCTGGAGCCATACACGTGTCGCTAGATCTGCGGGAGATGATGGAATTTTAGCCGTTTAGATTGATACCTCTGTAACCATCCACGTGGCTGGGTAAACGGTTTTTTTGCCATGTCCCGGGTCGGGTGATAAGAATGGTTATTTACCGATACCAGCCGACCCGGACGGGTCATCCAGGGGAATATTCATGCAATTAAATTAATCTGGAAATTCATATTATTAATAATTTTTGTTTGTTTAACTCGGCTCTAGGAGTTTGCAAAAGAAAATATTACAGACCATGCATTTATCATCTTAAACACTAGTTCTTTAGTTTTTTGGATGGAGACTCCAAATGATGTTCTTCCGGTAGTGATAGCATCCTTGCTACGTTCCTCCTATTCTTTGGTTTGCCGTCTGGAGGAGTTTGATATACCCTGCGAGCCCTAAGAGACCTTTTCTTCTGTTGTGTTATCTCCATTGGATGTTTGAAACCTGCTATACGACTGTCTTCATGTTGACAGGCGCGACAGGCTTTTGATTGCTCCACATCCTGTGACTCATTCAGTAATTCCTGCGTCGAAGACAAGATATTGTCGGCTCCTGGTCTCATCAGAGAAACTTCAGCTGTTTGCGTCTCAGGCATATCCAAGGAGACCCACTCTCTTGGCCAAGCAATGGCCTTTCCAAGTGCCTTCTCTAATATTTTAATACTTCCAGTCCGTACGGGTAAACGGTAGGTAGGCATTAATACTTCATCAATGAGGACTCTGTGGCAATCAACATCTTCATTTGTTGCAGGTAACACCTTTTTTCTCAGTAATTTGAATGCTCTACCTCGAGCAACAACATTTGGATTGGAACCTGACACTCCTGACCAGATCTTGCATTTTACACCCTGCGGAAATATGTGCAATATATAGGAACATCAACAATATTTATTCAAGTAACTGTACAAACAAAAAAAAAAACTTACCCCCATATTTGGCGCGGATTGAGATTCAGTACTCTGAGATTCCAACTGTGAACCTTGTGCATTTGTTGTCTCCTTGCGCTGCCCAGATTGAGACTCCTTTCTCTGAGATCCCCTTCCAGTTGGTAGAACATTTGCTCTTTTTATCTCCTTGATTTGCCCGGATTCAAATTCTTTTCTCTGAGATACCTTTGCATCAATATAGTAGTACGTGGTAAGTAAATTTCATGCAACATATATTCCGGAAACAAAATGGAATCCATCAGTCATGACTCAAGTGAAAACACAAATAAAATTATTTTCCCTCGACAAACGAGCCAAGCAACTAACCTTGGTACTGAAGATTATATGAGATTTTGGCCAGTCGACGAAAGCGCCAGTCGCTTCTCCCAGATTATCACAACCCATATCGGCTATGGGTAAACTGAGTTTCTCCTCTAACACTTCATCAACCTGCACTAAATTGCAAACAATCTTCTGCTCTTTTCCCCCACCAACCTGAACGGTTTGCACAGTTTCCCTTTCGATATAAGCCACACCTCTAGCAACAATTTTTTCCTTTTCTTCAGAATAAAGGCTGCATGGTATACCCTGCAGATATACATGGCATATGAATAACATAAGAGAAAATACCAAAACAAAAAAAGATTAAAATGACTGGAAAAGAGAACATATATTAACTCTTCCAAATATGCCACTCTCAAATCCCTGATCTGGTACAAAAGATCTTCCTGTTTTCTTTTTTTGTGTACGTTCCCCAGTTTTCTTGAATGATTTTCCTGCTGGTATTGTCCTCTCGAGATGTGGATTTAAACGCTCCCCAGTATTGCATCGATCGGAACTGTTGCTCTGATCTGGAGATCCTTGTGAAAAGGATGGGAGACTTGGAGTATTATGCAGTACAGTAACCACAGCCCTCAGGCAAGTAATTACTTCAGTCAGTATATCAGCCATTAATCCTGCCTGCACCGCTACTTCCATTTCCCCAACCTCTTGATCCTGAAATGGTTTCGCTTTGATCTAGTAATTATGAAAAACATGTAAGGATGTACGGAAATACAGATAACGATACGTAGGAGCGACCATGTGGATGAAGCTCCTACATCCCTTTGATCATCCCGGTAACAAGAGAAAATGTCGAGTAAACTAAGACTAAGGTTAAACACCAACAAATTTATCCATCTGTTATTTTGCAATTTATCTGCGGCCAATTATCCCCTGAATCTACTAAAGTTCCCAAGTTATTAGGTAAGAGTACAAAACCCATTGGGACTGCATATATGAGACACAACTCTCCATTTCTTGCAGACGGCTTAGCATGGAAAATAAACCCGAAGATCAATTGACCAGCCAGGGTTGACGATGCCAGATATATAAAGCGGTGTATAATAAGACAGTGGACTTACTAACCGGCGAAACAAGAAAAAAGAATAAAAAGTAAACCCAGGTTGACAGCAATCCATGACTAAACAAGTGAAACAACTCTTGAATACTAACATCTGATTATATGGTATCAAAAAAACAAAGCTTCTATGGCAATATATGTTGAAGAATGGAGTCTAAAGATTTTTAGTGCATTATGGGAAATCTGGAAGCAGAGATGCACATGTGTCAGATGAAGCCTAATGTTACTGAGACAATAAGAAGAATACAACTTTCAATGAGATGAACAGTATATCCTTTTCAGTTTAATCTATCAAAAAATTATTTGCATAAAAGAAAACTAAGAAAAACACACACACACACACACACACACACACACACACACACAAAGATATAGTAACATCGTTTGTATTCAATCGTGAATAGGTTGCAGAAACAATACCATATGCCCTATTCCCATCGGTCCTGCCTTTCTAGACACTTAACCCTAGAACATCATTTTGATACACCAACCCTTATTGAAAACAGCCTATGATTATCAGATCTCTTCAAAGCAAAAAAAATAAAATAAATAAAATAAACGAGTTCTTTCCTTCAAAAGATATTAAAAGCAACATCATGCATAATACAAAATGAGATAAAACATGACTGATATTAAATCGAGAATGGGTTAAAGGGATTATACCAGTATAAGAACCAGCCAGAGAAGAGATGAATCCCTGTGAAGAAAACGAGTTAGGAGTAGACTTATGGTTTGAGAAAAAGATAAATCTAGTTTTAATATCAGTTTTAATAACCGAATGGAGAATAAAGTAAAACTTAACTTTAAAATGGAGCCAAAACAGGGCGGGAATCATCCCGCTCTAAGAATTTTCGTTTGATTTTCATACCGCCAAAAAAAATTGGATTAAAATTTGGGGTGATTTTGATCTTCCGAGAAAGTTTCAAGATCTCGTGTAACCAATATGGTTAGTTTCCGCAAATAATTTAGAGAGAATATTGGGTGGTTATCTCCATTAAATTTGGGGAATTTGTTTCCCAGCATATTGATATACACTTCCCTAATATTTCTAACAATTTTCACTAAATTTTGGCAACAAATTAGGAAGATCCATAGGAATTTTGAATTTTTGGTTTGTAACCGCAAGACACCACCTTGTTTGATTCAAAAAAAAAAAACCGCATGACACCAAATAAAAAGAAAAAAACCGCAAGATATATGAAATGCAGAGACACACATACAGGGCCCAATACTCATGAAGGCGAACATGTCAGACATATTGGGCCAGAATCATGCAAGCCCAAGTAGTTGCTGAAAGTCGCAAAAGGGAGCCATCATAGAGGTTTGTGAAATGCAAGAGTTTTAGGGGGAAAGAGCTGTCAAACGGTCCACCGGAGTTTGACAGTTCAACTTGGTCGTGTTATCCTGAATCACTTGATCCGTGTACATCGTAGTGTGTTAATGCAGAAGGTCGTCTCACTCAGGACAGAAGTTATAATTTGATCAAGGTTCTTCAGACAAGCATTGGAAGATTTCAAGCAACTCCAAGCATCGCTAGAAGTTGGTTTTCACTTTCAACTCCACAAATCCACCACTGAAGTGTGTTTCTCTAAACACATTAGATACTTCGGAGCGCCTATGGAGCTACCTCCAACTCCCGCACACCACACTACAAGGATACTGACATGCCAACCAATGCAAAGAACTAGAGAATGCTATTTATATATGTGTGCCTATGAGGTTGGGATGTTCACAAAAACTTCCGAAACTTAAAAAATCCTTTGTACTGGTTTACAAAATAAAATAAAATGAAATGAATACAAAGCAAGAAAAAAGTAGGTCACAATTTGTGGATAAATCTGATATGAGTGGGGCTCATAAATGTGATCGTCACCCGCTAAACAATTCGGACTACTCCACATTGAGTTTTCTAACACAACGAAGTAAAACCATCCAATATTGCTAAATTGTGAAATTTGAGCCATATTGGATAAAACATTGTTTCTTTAGCTTTTTGCATGGTATCTCTAAATAAAAAACAGTC
>JAJJMA010224370.1:0-10218 GCA_023529015.1 Papaver nudicaule
GAGACGAGTTTCGGTTTGATTTTTATTTCCACATGTATTCAATAATGATTCAGGAAGGAAGAAAGAAGACTAACACAATGGGCTAACAATAATGGTGGGCTTAGTTAGAGAAACTAGTGCAAGTAGTATAAACATATTTTTACCTAATTTTGGGACAAGCTACAGCTTGGCTAAGGCCTGCTAGGCCCGTCCTTGATAATACTTCCTCCGTCCCACATTACTTGAGCTAGTAAGTTTAAAATCTTGTCCCACATTACTTGAGCTATTCAAAATATATTAGTCATATTTCTAATAATACCCTTCATTATCATTAAATCTTGATACATTAAACATGTATAATCTCATAATCATGTTTATACTCGTTACGTAGATGTTTTAAAATGCTTTTCAACGATATAAAGTTCACAATTATATGTGTCATAATTTGAGAGATATGTCGTTTCTAAATTTTATTATATTGTTATATATAAGGGTATAATTGAAAAAAAATAGTAAATATTTAGTATCCCTCCTCCTTGCCTTAAGAATTGTGCAATCTCTAGATAGCTCAAGTAATGGGACGGAGGGAGTATCTCTTTAGACTACAAAGATGAATGCACTGTATTAGTTGAACGAACGGATTTTGTTTGTTATGGCTTAATAAATACTAAGGGATTTAAAATTCGCTGATGCCACAACAGTACAGTGTTAAAGTGTTAGAATTTTGAGTCAAAATTATTGTGTGAGTGAAAATTTATTTCCATATTTGAATTCCAAGAGGTGTGTTTAGCTCATGCCTTTTCACCATAAGACAACTTTTTGGAAGTGTAGTTGACGCTGCGTCTCCATAAAAGAAGTTGGAGACACCATCAGCTTCGATTAATGCTCAACTAGAAAGAAAATATTTGAGTAAGACACAATCTAACTAATTATATCATCTAAAATCATCTCATAAGATTGTTTTTAAATATATCCATAAATCAAATTGGAGGACGCTCCGAAGTTTTATACGATTCTAAAGAACAATGAAATCCTGTAGAATTATTCGAATATGCGCACGAGTCAATAGAAGCATCATGCATGCATAGTGATTAAGTAGAGCATATTTAGCGGATACAGTAATAAAAGGGTTTATAATGGCAATAGGAGGCAAGAGCCATAGGCATCATCGCCAACATAAGCACATAGTTTTTTTTTTTTTTGATACTAAGAGATTTCATTAATTCAATTAAGCTATTACATGCATATTGTCTTCATTCAACCAGGTGATTATGTATGGAGGAAAGACATTGTAGAATTCAAAACTAGATTGTTCTTGTCTTGCTTTTTTTGCTATATTATGGGCAAGATTATTAGATAGCCTATTTATAGATTTGCAAAACCATAAATTAGAACGTAAAAATCTCCCCTTCGCATCATTGATTAGTCCTTGGTTAGACCAATGCACAAGTGGATCATCACCGGTAATCAACTTCACTGCATTATCGCAATCTGCTTCAAAGACAACCTTCTGTACTCCAGTTCTTCAGCCCACTTCACTGCCTCCCTAAGTGCAACACATTCCAAGAATTCTGCTCCTAGTTTTGTACGTAAAATGGTGCCAAAGTAGATTCCTTTAGCTCCTAAGCATTGACCTGCACAATTACGTATGATTAGTCCAATGCTGCCAATCTTTAAGTTTTCAATGTATGATGCATCTATATTTATTTTTACAAATTGTTCCTCTGGAGGTAACCAATCTGTGATCTGCAAATGAGGATTAGTATTAGGAGAAATATCTGTAGCATTCATGGAACATTGTTGAAAAAGATTCTGAATTCTAGCCACTGTACTAGCAGTATGTGGCTTGATACCCTGAAAAATTAAAGAGCATCTGTTTTTCCAAATCATCCATGAAGAACACATGAACCTGCACAAAATATCACTGGACATAATATATGGTGAGTTCAGATTTTGTTGGTTATTGTCTAGCCAGCTTACAACCCAACTATGGAAGCTGCCAAAACAGTTCTGAATGTCAGCAATATTTATATGCATTCCATACCAAACAGACTTAGCATGACAGCATTCAAAAAAGATGTGATCGGGGGATTCTAAATGGTGATTACAAAAGCTGCAATGAATCTCAATATCAGGCTTATGTCTAGAACGTCTGTCTCTAGTAGATAGAATTTTCCTAAGACTTCTCCAAACAAATAGCTGCACCCTATGAGGGATTTTTAATTTCCAGAGCCTTGGCCATATATCTTTAGAGAGAGTTTCATTAGACATAAATCTATTGACCTCAGTGCTGCATATAGTTTTGTAAGCACTCTTAATACTAAATTGTCCCTTTCTGTCTGGTTTCCATAGCATAGTGTCTTCACCTGTTTCAGGTACAAACATATCAAGAATCCTAGCCGCAGAAAATGGTGTAAAGAATGAGTTTACAAGTTCAGTGTTCCAGAATCTAGTATTAGGTACGAATAGATCACATACCAGAGTAGCTGCAGATGTGCTAGATGGCCCATTTAAAGGCTCAGGTGGACTATCAAGTCCAGTTACCCATTGATCTAGCCAGATGTTAATTTTGGTTCCACATTTTACAGACCAAATGTAATTTTCCTGAACTGTTCTAAGCCCCAGATGTACACTCTTCCATATCCAAGATGAGTCATCCTTTGGATCTTCACCTATATGAAGCAAACTGTTGTCATGAGAGTATTTAACTTTAAGAACTCTCACCCATAGAGCTTCAGAATCATTGCAGGCTTTCCAAGCAAGCTTAGCAAGCATAGCCTCATTGAACTTAGCAAGGTCCCTAAATCCCAATCCTCCTAGACTTTAGGCTTACACATCTTGTCCCAAGCTATCAAGCACATCCCTCTATTGTCTGTATATGTCCCCACCAAAAATGAGTTTGTATGGAATCTAAATTGGCTATCAAAGTTTTTGGGATCTTAAAACAACCCATTTGATGAGTGGGTAAGGCATTAAGGACATGTTTAACCATGGTTGATCTTCCAGCTTGGTTGGCAGATTTCCCTTTCCATGTTTTCAGTCTAGAGCTAAAGGACTGCATTATCGGCTTGAATGCTTCTAGTTTGTTTTTACCTAGCAGAAGTGTTGCACCTAAGTATTTGTCAGGCTCAGACATTATGCTCATGTTCAATTATTTGGCTAAATCTGCTCTCCTAGAAGGACTAAGATTCTTTGAGAAATAAACACTAGACTTGTTGAAATTCAGAACTTGACCAGGAAGCTTACCAAAGGAGTTTATAGTTTCCAAGATACCAGCCACATTATGCATATCAGCTCTGGCAAAGATCAATATGTCATCTGCAAACATTAAATGGGATATACCAGGTCCACTCCTAGAAGCTTTCACACCAGAGAATAAATGATTAGTTTCAGCAAGAGAAAAACTCCTAGATAAAAATTCCATGGCCAAGATAAACAGGTAAGGAGACAAAGGGTCTCCTTGTCTTAGACCTCTAGTGGGACTAAATTCCTCACATGGAGAACCATTGAGGAGCACTGATATTGTAGGGGGTAAAACCCCTCGGAACACGTGTCTCGCATCCAGGAAATCTAACCACGCCGAGAGAGTCAACAGCGAAAGCTCGGACTAATCTAAAGAAGAAACAATTAAATACAAGCGAAGTAAATACTCGAAGTAAAAGGGTTCAGACTACGTCGAAGGACCGAAGCTCAGGATTCAGCCTCGGAGCGTAAACCGCCTTACTCGACAGGAACTGACACCACCACGATTGAGTCTTTTGTTCTTATTAGCTGTAAACCACCCAAGCTCGGCCTATATAAGGCGAGCTTGGAAAACGTTGTAAGGGTTGGATTCTCTTTGGGTTGAGCCTAAGTAGCAAGAGAGAGACTAGGTTTGTAATCTCCTCCGGTTCCTTAGGGTTTTATTCATGTAATCTCAGCATTGAAATACATAAAGGTTTCTAATATCTTGTCTTTATAGCTTTATTTGGTCTTATTTTACTGTTCAATGCATCCTCGATGCAGTTCTTGTTGTCTTCGGACTGCTAAACCACAACTGAATACTGTATGTATGAGTAGATCTAATGGATGTGGTACCTTGTATACCTATGCAGATTTTCTACTCGTACAGATATAGTAGTGGTTGACAGGCATTGTTCAATCAGTTTACAAAAATGATCATAGAATCCAAACTTCCTAAGGACACCTAAAATGAATGGCCATTCAAGCCTATCAAAGGCTTTTGAAAGGTCAATTTTAAGTGCCATAGTTCCACCATAACCTTCTTTATGTTTCATTGTATGAATCAATTCATGAGCAACAATAATGTTGTCATGTATTGCTCTTCATGGAACATAAGCAGCTTGAAAGGGAGATATTAGCTTTTTCAGTAAAGGCTTAATTCTATTGGCAATGATTTTTGAAATCACCTTATAAGTAATATTACATAATCCTATGGGTCTGAAATCAGCTGGGTTTTTTGGATTATCACTCTTAGGAATCAAGGAAATATAGGTTTTATTCAAGGCTCTAGGCATGTATCCGCATTCAAAAAACTTCTGGACAACATACACAATATCATGACCAACAACATTCCAGTGTGCACTATAAAAACCATCTGAAACCCATCTGGGCCTGGAGAGCTCCAAAGAGGCATGTTTTTTATTACTTTCCTTGTGGGGATTGCAGTGAAGTTCACATTGTTATCATCTGTAATTATAGTAGGTATGATATCAAAAGCAGTATCAGATATTATGGGATTAGAACTGGTACTTACAGACTTGAAGTGAGTAGTAAGTAAATTCCCTATATCATTTCTATCATTGAGCCAGACACCATCAGAGTTACATAATGCCTCTATGTTTTTCTTATGCATCCTCCTATTTGCAAGTGTGTGAAAATACCTGGTGTTGTTGTCCATTTCGAGTATGATTTTGTCTCCAGATTTTTGCTTGTAAAACTCAGTCTGAATATTGAACCATTTGTCAAGTTCCTTGTTCAGATGAACTATCCTCTCATGCTGCTCATGTGAAGGTGATTCTTTCTGAGTTTTGAGAAGCAGATCCTGCAATCTGTTGATGTTAGTGCTAATATCACCAAACTCAACTCTTTTCCAGTGACCTAACCTGACTCTAGTGTTTTTTTGTTTTTTTCCTAACTTATGAGCAGGTGACCCATTCTCTTCAGTTTGCCAAGCTAGAGTTAGCTGATTTTTAAAATCCTCATGCAACATCCAGTTGGCAAAAAACTTAAAAGGTCTTCATAATTTTTTGGGAATAGTATCTGTCAAGAGCATTATTGGGCAATGATCTGAGTCAGCTTGGCAGAGATGCAACAATTTGCCATTAGGGAATTTTAGGCACCAATCATTATTCCCTAGAGCATAGTCTATTCTTGCTTTCCTAGCACCAGTCCCATACTTATTACTAGACCATGTATAATCCCTTCCTACAAAACCTAAATCAAGAAGGCCACAATCCTGTATCTTACCCTGGACATACTTGTCATCATAACTAGTAACTGAAACTTGTGCTAGATTGTTCAGGTGAACATTTAAATCACCTATTACCACCCATGGTTGTCCTAGGTTTTCACTGAGGTCAGTCATGAATTCCCATTGTGTTTACTTATAGTCTAGATATGTGGAACCATACATAAATGAGACTAGTACTTCAGGCTTAGCAGGATGAATTTTAATCAAGACATGAATAATGTTATTGAAAGCAGCACAAACATCACAAATGATACCATCTTTCCACATCAGTATAAGTCCACCTGCAAGACCAACTCTGTTAATACATGTATAATTGCAATTATTAAGTGATCTAGCAACTCCAATCATCATATCTTCTTCAATTTTTGTTTCTGAGAGGAAGATGAAGTCAGGATTTTGGGTTTTAACTAACACTGCTAACTGATCTCTAGTGAACTTCTTGGCTAGGCCTTGTACATTCCAAGCTAGGATTTTCATTCTGTGAAAATTTAAAGAGCAAGGGACATATAGTAATTGGTTCTGGGATGACAAAGAGTTATGAAAATGTACTTGAGAAAATTTAGAAATATAAATAAAGTATGGATGTGGGAGAAAATTGTATTGTTTTACCTTTCCTGCAGCATTCTTTTGGTTCTCCAGAATGGTCTCTTTGATAAGAGAATCACCTTTCCCATTGCCTCCCATTGTTGTATCCCTCATATGTTGGTCATTACCTGATAGTCCAACCATAGTACTACCAAAACATTCAGAGTTCACAATTAGTTGAGCACTTGAGGGTTGAAAAATAGGGTTTGAGATAAGGCTGGTGTTATCAGTCTGATTTCTAGCTCTTTTTGTTTGCCTTGCATTAGAGGCTTCAGGGATGTCCATCTCAGAGGATTGAAATTCCTCAGCTGCTTCCATATTTTCATCAACTTCTGTGTTCTCCTTTGGTTTTGCCTCCTCTTCATCTATCTCCTTGCAGTATTGAGCATATTCCTCATCAGTGAAACCCAAGACATATAGTCTCTCTGCTACTTTGGGGCACAGCTCTACATTGTGATCAATGGTCCAGCACTGGTCACACATGTTGAATGGCTGCTTATCCCAGTGATATTTGACCCAATACTTTCTACCAGATCTAGTCTTCCACCATTCACCTCTTTTCAGTGGGCTAGTGAGTGGTACTTCAACTCTTGCTTTGATGACATTGTTGTACTTTGGCCTGCAGTTAGCTGATATATAATCTCCATCTTTAACTCCCAAATCAGCTACAGCTTCATCACATATTGCTGGATAATGATGTTCCAATAATACATTTTTGAAATGAACAGTCCATACTAGGTGTGTGAATTCATACTCCTCATATGGTATCTCAGATGTGTAAACTTTGAGAGGCATAGGAAACTCCTGAATGTTCCATAGTTGTTTTTCAAGTACCTCTTCTTGATCCTTCTTGGAGTTGAACCTAAACACATACAGATTCTTCCCTACAACTTTAAAGGATCTTTTCTTGTATTTCTTCCATAGCTCATTCACATCACTTGTCACTCTAGCTGCTGAAACATGATCATTAGCTCCAAATATCTTCCCTATGAGGCAATGGGAGAAATCTTCAGCTGCTGCTTCCAATGCTTTTGACGACCCTACAACTCCACGAGTATATGTAGCAGGGCTTTCTTGAATGCTAATTTGATTCATCTTGGTGGCGATGCCAGAGATTTGGTTGTTTCTTTGCATAATGAACAATGCAATGTGCTTTAGGGTTTTGATGAAGAGGTTTTCTGATATATTGTGATGGGTTCTAAGATTGCCTTTATATACCGCACGGACTTTATGAAGGGTATAATTTGTTTCATTTTTGACACATGAGGATATATTTTGTTTCTTGTTATAACTGAAATTTTGCGATTTGCACGTCTGGCAATTACGCAAATTTTGGGTCAAAGAAAAATGACTTGATTTGCTGTTATTTGCATTTATTGATATCCGCCAATCAAGGAGTCTCAAGCGGGGATATGAGTTTTTGAATTTTTGAATTTTCATACGGTCTGGGTTGGGTCTGATTGATGGGAAGTTCAACTGTGAATTGTGAATAGAATTTTGATAATAAGGGTTGGACATACCTGAGTAAACCATCAATGAATTGATGGGCAGCAATACTGCTTGGCTAGACAATACTGTCGACAGGGAAAGGATCAAACTAAGTACCAAATTCCAATACTGGATGCACTCCATCATGGAACCTAGAAAATCCTGCAGAAAATAAAAAGAATGTAGGGGATTTCTAAGCTGACGTAAGAGAAATTCAAATCTAAGAATTAGAGGAGAGTAAAATTGTGGCTACTGAGTAAAATTTTACTAGAATCAAACGTAACAATGCTATACAACATTGAAAACTGATTTGAATCCTATACTAAAAGGAATATCCGGATCCATAAAAGATGGTGATTAAAGCATGAACTACAATAGGATGCATACTGGATGATTATACAAAATGAAAGATGATGATTAAAACATGATCTTGTCTAGAAATCTAATGTAACAGGTTCATGAAAACTGTTGTTTTGAAACTATTGAAGATGGTCAAGCCAGGACGGCCAGAGTCAAACTATTGAAGATGGTCAAGCCAGGACGGCCAGAGTCAAGGAGAGAGAGTTACACAACTAGCACATAGTTAGTTTCAAGACTGTTAAGAATTGAGTAACATGTGATGGAGCTTAATCCGTAAGGTCGAAAAATACGCAGTGTGGATGGCGTAAGGTGGTCGTTTGTGAATGAAATTGGATTGTGTGAGTACTCCAAGCCCAATAGGGCCAAGGAGGCCTTGGTCATGCCTAAAAGGGCCCATAAAGGGAGAAGTCAAAGAATTAAGAGGTAAAAGTCAGAGTACTTGGACCAAGAGTCAAGATAAGGTTTATGGATTATAAAAGGGTGTTTATGTAAATAAATGGATTAAGGACACTTGTCAACATAATTAAGAGATAAGAGCCCTATAAATACCCATAAGAAAAAGGATTAGAGGTAAGTTTTTGGATCGGTGAGAGAGAGATTAATACCGGAAAGGAAAGGAGAGCATTGCATGGCTGTGGCTAGGGGCCGGACTTTAATACCTAATTGTTACGATAAAGTTTTGCAAATCACAAACGCGGACGTGGAGGCGCGTAGCATAGGTAGAGAAAAGGTGATACCTTGCTATGTGATTGGTGTAAATAAGCGTTTGATTTACAACGCTTGTGTATGGACCGAGCCATTCGGTCACATAACAAAAATGCGCTGATTTTGGCGCTGCATACTTTACTTTGGCGCTTCAAAGGGTGACAAAATAGGGTCATCGGGAATCAAAACCAAAAACCCCTCATAAAAATGGACAGTTTTACCCTTATAAAATAGGCTAACAAACAACCATGTTCTTCTCCTCCTTCACTACCAACGCCACCACCACCCCGCCACCACCCCTGATAATAGCTCCGCCACCACCATCGCAGCCCTAAAACCCATTCTTCTTCTCTGAATTACCAGTTACGATAAACCATAACCACTTCTGATCTCCCTCAAATTAGGATCTCCCTCAAACCATAAACAATTCTGAACAAACCCCATGTTTTCAATCATGTTTTCATTGTTTTTTAGGTTAGAATCATCGATTTGGGGCTGTTTTTTTTTCGCACCAGTTGGTTTTACGGTTTGGATTTCATATGAAACCGAGGCGTAAACTAGTTTTTACGTCTTGTGATTCTTCATGAAGTAAGGCGTAAAATATTTTACGCCTTGCAAACCAAGGCGTAAAATATGCCCTAGTTTTGCCCTAGAATGTTTTACGCCTACCAAACCAAGGCGTAAACATTTTGGAATGTTTTTTTTTTTTTTTTTTTTTTAAAAATCAAAACCAAACCTTAAAAAAAAAAAAAATGCAACCAAACCGTAAAACAAAATATTGGGGCATGAATAATGAATTGGGGCGTCAAAACCAAACCGTAAAAAAAAAAATGCAACCAAGCCGTAAAACAAATTATTGGGGCGTAAAAAATGAATTGGGGCGTCAAAACCAAACCGTAAAAAAAAAAAATGCAACCAAGCCGTAAACCAATGAATTGGGGCGTAAAAAATGAATTGGGGCGTAACAACATCAAAACCAAAGCGTAAAAACTGAATTTAACGCCCCAATTCATTTTTTTTATGCCCCAATTTAATTTTTTACGCCCCAATTCAGTTTTTACGCCTTGGTTTTGATTTTTACGGTTCACATTTTTGTGAGCACATTCCAAAATGTTTACGCCTTGGTTTGGTAGGCGTAAAACATTCTAGGGCAAAACTAGGGCATCTTTTACGCCTTGGTTTGTAAGGCGTAAAATCTTTTACGCCTTACTTCATGAAGAATCACAAGACGTAAAAACTAGTTTACGCCTCGGTTTCATATGAAATCCAAACCGTAAAACCAACTGGTGCGAAAAAAAACAGCCCCAAATCGATGATTCTAACCTAAAAAACAATGAAATCATGATTGAAAACATGGGGTTTGTTCAGAATTAGTACATGAGACGCATATTGGAGACAATGAATTTTTCATATCGGCGATGAATCGAGACGAGGAACGAAGGAATGGGAAAAATGAAGAAGGAGAGGGAAAAGATAACGAGTAGAGAATGAGAAATGAGAAGAGATAAGTTTATTAGTTTTTGTTTTTATTTTAGAATTAGGGTTATAAAATTTGGGTTATTAGTTAAGATTTAGGGGTGAATTAATCTGTAAGGGTATCTTAGACTTTTCATACCTTTTTGGACATC
>JAJJMA010224371.1:0-14284 GCA_023529015.1 Papaver nudicaule
ATTTTCCGTCTGGGCCCACAATCCAAGTCAAAACCATTGACTTGGTCAAGATTCTCTATGCATTTTACCATCCTGTCCCTGCCACTAATCCACCGCTCATCCGAAAAAATCATTTTCTTCTTTCTTCTTTCTTCTTCACTCTTTCCCGTCTCTCTTTTCTTCTGCTAGGTTAGGGTTCTGGTCCATCTTCTTCTTCTCTTCCTGAATCTCTCGTCTCTCCCTCTTGTTCAAGGTTTTCTGTGTTGAAGATTTGATCTTCATATCTACTTTTTAGGGTTTGTCAACAGCAGAAATTCCGAAGCTCTAATGCGTTAAACCTAAATCAAACGAGAAAGGAGTTAATTAAATTGTAAAAATCTATCAAACTTTGCTTGTTTGATTTCTAGATTTTGACGATTTAATTTCTCTTCTTCTTCTCTCGGATTTACAGCAAGGTGTTGTAACAAAACACTCGAAATTATCACGTCTGTGAGAAGCCTAAAATCTCACCGCACCAATTTCAATCAAAATCGATTCACAAAAGAGCAGGAATTTCGGGAATCAGAGAAGAAGAAACGAAGATTTCAATTGGGTTGGGTCTAATTTTAGAATTAGGTTTTGAAATTTAGCAGGGTGATGAAGATTAGTACCGAAAGTTTAGGGTTTCTGAATTTCTGCTCTCTCTACAATGGCTTCCAGGGTTCATCTCTTTAAGAAATATGGTATACTTTCTTAGATTTTGAGATGAGATTTATTCTGATTTGTTTGTTTTGTGGTGTTTGTTTTAACATGGATTAATTGTTTATGTGTTTGATTTCGTGCAGCAATTGAAGATGGAACCACATATAACTATTATCTGGATCCATCGGATAACCTAATTGAGATAAAATCTGAATGGAAAGTCTATGAACGTGATGAGTTCATTACTGTAATAGTCCATTTGTTTGGGTTTGTCGATCTTGTTTTTTCTGCGGTAGAAGGAAACTTTATCAAGATTGAAGTAGTAGTAGAAAACAAGGATAAGGCTACTCGTTTTGTTCATAAGGATGGGATGAAGAGCTTCAAGATTGCAATGAATCCAAGATTCCTTAAGTTGGAGGGATTGAATTTGACTGATGATGTTGAAGAGTACAAGGGTAATGTAAGCTTCCATATTCCAAAATTGCAAGTTCCAGGGTTTCTTATGGTTCCAAAAATCCACCTCTTCAGGCAATCAGGTATATATATTCTAGATCTAGACTTTGTTACAATTAATAATAAAGATTATACGTAGTTTCTGATTGTTATTATTCCGAACATGGATTGATTTGTATATGCTTTTGTGTTTGTTTGATTCTCCAGCTGTAGCAGCTGGGTCTAATTTGATTAGTCTGTTTATGAATGGTCGGTAAAACATGGTGAAAAGCTTGATCTAAAGCTACCAGTTCGTGCTGTAAATGATAAAGAATGTGGCTGTTGTGTTGAATGTATGATTGCAGGTGAAAACAATACAATAGCAGGTAGAAGAGCAAAGCAACACCAACAGGTTGTGTATGCCAGGTGCTTGACAAAATGACTGAACCAACTTCAAAACAGAGAGGTTCAGGCAAGGTTTCTGTGGGTCTGAATGGTGAGCTGAGCTGCTGCTGTTGTGTTGGTTCTTCCGCTGCTGATGGAGCTGATTGGTGTTCAATTTCTGGTATGGGACTGCTGTAGCCGGTTGCTGCTGTAAGAAGGATGGAGATGGCAGAGAATTGGAATGACTTGTAGCATTGTCAAGGAAGTAGTGGAAGGGCCTGGTTTTGTTAAATCAGTTGCGTTTCACTGGTTTAACTCACTGAGTCAATGAGGAGGGGTAATATGTCTTTTAGCATGTGGGTTAACTGCCATCTAGTGGGTTAACTTCCGTTACCCGTTTTTTGAATAAAACGGGACGGAAAAGGTCAATGTCGGCCACTTTGTAAAACAATTTCAAAAAACGGCCACTTTGATAATTAGCCATAATTTTTGTGGCCATTTTAGAAAATTGCCCTTAATCAAATTTGATTCACCTTGTCCGTGAGTGTATAGACCCGCTCCCGCTTTTCCCCCTGCGACAAAAACAATATTCCCTCCCATTAATGGTCTTCTTCTTCTCAGTGTCCTTCTCGTACAACAATGGATTCAATAGTGTCAGCCGCTCTAACAGAGATATGTTCACAAGGCATTAATGGAATTCTCCTCGAAGATTTATTGCTTACACTACAGAAACCTCTATCTTCATCTGGTCTCAGTCTATGTGATAGTGTGAAAACCACAATTTACAATCGTCTTGTTAAAATTCCCGGTCTTGAATTCAAAGATTCTTCCACTACTAGTTCTTGTAAGAGAACTTGTTCTTTTGAAGAAGCTGAGAAATTAGGGTTGAGAATTGTTGCTGCTGATTATCTTAGAGATAGTTTTGTTGGTATTTATGATCTTAAAGCTGCCGATGCTGGTATTTCTGCTCCTCAGAGACGTGCCCTAGATATACTCGCTCGTGCTAGGTTTGTTGTTTTAACCCTAATTCAATTATCAATTTTGTTATATTTGATTTTAAGAATTACTAGTTTCGGCATAATTCAGTTACTTGTTGGAAGAAATTGTAGTTACTTGTTGCTTAGGGGACATTGTTTTGTCACTGATAGGAGTCATTATTAGTCACCACAAGAGGGCGTCTCCTGCGCTGGCCAATTGTCATTTTGTGACTGATATGAGAGTTCTAAAGTGATCCTTAGGAACAACATTGTAATAAGTAGGTTATATTGAATTTGCATAATCAAATTGTTTTCAATTCTGTCCGCGTAATAAGGAAGATAGCTCATCAGTCATCTCATTGTCGCGTGGTCACCAGTGTGTGATATGCTCTGGGAAAAAACTGTTATGTTGTTTAACACGCGTGTAATGTGTTTGCAGAAGTGCTGGAGTAACGCAAAGTGATCTTGCTAAGGAATTTGACATGAAAGGAAACAACTTTTTCTATGTGGTGAGGAACTTAGAATGCCAGGGGTTGGTTGTTAGGCAATCAACTATGGTAACTACGGCAAGGACAGAAGAATCTACTATGGAGGGAGAAAGCGTCTCAAATAACACTCCCATTGTCCACACCAACTTGATTCATTTATATCGTTATGCAAAGCGTTTAAATTCTCAACAAAAATTTAAAATCATAAAAGGAGATGTATTGGAGAGTCCAAAGTGTGCGGAAGGAAGTACATTAAATGGAGAAGCCGCTGTAGGAGATAATGTCAAAGCAGATGTTCTTGTTATGGATTATCTACCAGGCCTTAAAGCTGTTTGCGATAAACTTGAAGAAGCCGAGGGCAAGGTCAGTAAAGATTTGGTATTTAAACCTCCTTTAAGACCTCAATACAAGAATTACGCTGATTTTCTTTCATATTATTCCTTGTGTAGGAACTGGTTGTGTCAGATATTAAACAGGCTCTTGGTTATAAGGAGGCTGCCGGACATAGAGCTTGGAGAAAAGTGAGCTGATACTGTCTTTGTATTTATCTTATTTTACTTTGAGGTGTTCTTGAGTCCTCTCTGCATGTTTTGACTTTATTACTCATGGTGAAATGCGTCTACAGATCCGCAACCAATTGAAAGATGCTGGTCTTGTCGAAGAGTTCGATGCAAAAGTGAACGGGAAGGTGAGCTACGGTCCTTCTTTGGGTAATTAATGACGGCAGTGTACTGCCTACTTGAACCCATTATCGTATGTGACATTGTTTTAACAGTGATTAGGAGATCACGAAAGAGCAAACAGCATATGAAAATCTCTCTCTCTCTCTCTCTCTTATATATATAAGCCATGGTAATCATAGCTATGTCTGTAATACAAGAAAAATGGAATTAGGATAGCTAATCTGCTTAATTCTTCTCCTCTGAACTGAGGGCTGTTCTCTTTTAGATGGATAGCACTATAGAGCTTGTTTGCTTGAAATACTTCGGGTGCTTTAGGGATTGATTTTGTTGAGACACTGTCAAAGCAGATGAAATGACTACCATTTCAGCCAATTCAACTCTATTTCAGCAAAAAACAAAACACCTCCTTAATATTCTTGGATGTTTGTTTCAGAATGACCTCTTGCTTTTGTGCAGCTTAATCGTAGGTTAAGTACATTATTAGCACTCATTAGAGCAATGCATTATTTTATGATGTCCTTACATTCATTCTTGTCTCTTTAAAGGTCTCCCCTTTCGTCTTTTCTTCCGGATTTCTGTTTCTTTGGTTATGTCTTGACATAAAATCAACATGTTGAAATAGACAGCAAGTCCGGTTCTTTCTTTGTTTATTTCATGATTCTCACTTTCTATCTGTATGCGTCTAATTCTTTATTTAAGACTATACAAGTTTTAAGTTCTCAAAACAAAAGACAGAAAAGAATTAGCTGTGTAATTTGATGCCTTTCTGCCTTTAGCAGACTGTCAGCTGTATGAGGTTATTGAAAAAAAATTCTCACAAGCAATTTGAGCCGAAACATGCTGCATGTGGAACTGATGTATTTAACTCAGGCCAACAAGTGAAATTTGGAAATAGAGGCCAAGTCAGCGCACAGATTTTTGAGCTTCCAATCGAGCATCAAATACATGACATGATTGCTGCTGAAGGAACAAAGGGTATAACGGTTAATGAGGTATGTGGTTATCTTTGTTAATTGAGTTTACTAAATTTTGTTAATCTTGTTCGTCTTGCCCTCCATATATACCTGTACCTTTATTTTCCCTTCCCTCTAGTTTTTTTTCTTCTTACATATTGGTTAATCTTTTGTAATTTTGTTGTTTGTTTCATGGCACCAGATCTTGAAGGGACTGGGGCTTGGTAATAAGAAATATTATACTCGTCTTCTCAACATGTTCTCGAGGTTTGGGTGTCACTTGCAATCCGAGAGCCACAATAGGTCCAAGCTCTATCGAGTTTGGACATCTGGAAACTTCAATGACAGTTCCTTGTCCACTCTTCCTCTAAAACAGACAGATGTTGTCAATGTAGTTGAGCCATCCTCGCGAAGCAAAAAGGATCTGGATCTTAAGTCAGAGGAAGACATGCTACAGTTAGAGTCCTTGACCACCAACGAAGAGTCGGCCCCTGAGAAAGTGGAAAGTGAACACAAGGGAAGAGAACCTTTCTGTAGCCCTGGTGCAACATCTGAGAATAACCAGATGGTTATCAGTGGAAGTCATCCACATGATTTAGCTAGTTCGAGTGGGAATGCAGAACTTGATTTGGTGCAAAATGAGTCAAACATTGTTTCATCAGAAACACCTCCTTCCTCAAACCATTCCAGGATTCAATCATATCAAAAATACTCATGTCTTACGCGGACCCCTGCTAGTTCCCAGAGGGAGCAAAGGCTACTCGAACGGATCCAGGTCTTTATAGTGTCCACTTGTGTCTTTTGTTTATGTGTGCTACTTTAGTTTTTTAGCCTCACCTTGACTCTGTACCCCACCAACTTTCTTAAAACCAGCATCATAATCCCATTTAGTGGGAGATGATCCAAGGGCTGAGTTCTAGTGCTGATGTTCTTCACCATCTAAATCATTGTCTTAGAGAAACCCATTCCGAAACTCCTGACCCCATCCAAAGATTGTTCCAAATGAACAAGAAAAAAACTCGCAATAGCCTGCATTTTAAGGATTGATTCAAGGGGTTAGAAGCTTTGAACGGGATGGAATTTGGGATATGATGATTTACATGGTACGGAGACTTTTGACTGATGAATTTTGAATCAGTCGTTTGGATCATTGTCCTCCTTTATGTATGAGGGTTGCAACACTTTCCCTGTTCTAGTTGGAACATATTTATGTATTTTTCTTTTCCTGTTGGTTCTGCAGGAGGGAAAGGTCGTTCTATTGGTTGAGCTTTATAAGTGGCTGAAGAACCTTGAGAAGGACAAACTCACAGCACCGGCGAAGAAGACCGTGACACATGCTTTAAATAAACTTCAGGCTGAAGGGCACTGCAAATGCATTCATGTTAGTGTTCCTGTTGGTAATAACTTTGGTCGTAACCGCACGACAGAGGTGGTATTGCACAAGTCTGTTGAAGTTCGGGGTCAAGTTCACGAAAGATTAAGATCTTTTGACATGCTAAGTCGGGGCCAAGGAACTTCACGCAAAAGGCATTTGGAATCCCAAGCACCTGTAAGTCTAACCTACTTGTTCATTTGTTAGACCTGTGGTGAAGTTATTACTGTTACGTATTGTTTGCCTCTAAATTCTGCGGAATCATATACCCAAATCTGGGATGGTGAGTAGGACTTGACAATCTTATGTTTGAAAGTATTCATTTGCAGTTGAAAACAACATCCATATTTTTTTATCAGGATTTTCAAGAGCTTCCCCGGGATCAGACAACCACCACTAGTGGTGAGGAAATGCAAACTTATGGTGGAAAACGACGAAAGAGAACCAAGTGCCATCTCCTGCCTGGAAAGTTCCTCAAGCAAATTAATGAAGGAACCAGTGTTAGCAGAAGGGCATATGAATCCTTGGCAGTGGCCAATGCTGTAGAACTCCTTAAGCTTGTATTTTTGAGCATATCAACTGCACCGGAGGTGCTGACGTTGCTGGCACAGACTCTGCGTCGTTATTCTGAGCATGACCTATTTGCAGCTTATAATTACCTCAGACAGAAGAAATTCATGGTAATTTCGCATAATTAGAACGTTAATTGCATGTCACTGAATTTTAAGTTCGGGATTATCGATGTTAACAATTTTGAATAGGTATTAGAATTCACATAAATCAATGTCACTGTTCCATAATGTATAAGGTTAAAGTAGACTTTATGTTACGATGATGTATGATATAACAGAGTTGTGAGGCAGGGCTGTGCGTGTGCACGAATTTAGTTTTAGAAACTATTGGCGTTGCAAATGTACACCATATATGTCCATGTAGATCTAGGGAATGTGAGTTATTTGTAAAATTGTTTCAGGACATCTAACTAGGCATGTTCAGTGAGATTAGTTACCAGCTGTATCATTGTAATGTAAGTTCTCATTGGAAGTTAATGTACAGGTGGGTGGAAATGGCAAGCCCTTCTTACTATCTCAACATTTTATGCACAGTGTTTCATCTTCTCCGTTTCCAATCAACACTGGAGAGAGAGCTTCTAAGTTTGCTAGTTGGCTGTGTGAAAAAGAAAACAGTCTAATAGAAGAGGGGATTCATCTCAATGCTGATTTACAGTGCGGTGAAATTTTCCATTTGTTAGCTTTAGTTTCTTCAAGAGAACTGTGCATTTCACCATGCTTGCCGGAGGAAGGTGTTGGAGATGTTGAGGAGAAGAGAAACTGTAAAAGAAAAACTTATGAGGATGAAATATGTAACAGTGATCAAGTTAAAAAGCCTGTTGAGGGGGAATGCAGCACCCGCCGAGAGAAAGGTTTTCCTGGTATAAATGTATCCCTGATCCATGCAATAATTCCAAGAATTGACTGTGGGGAAGTTTCCAACAAAGAAAATATTCGCACATGTTCATCTCAGGTCGAAAAAAATGATCGAACCGTTTGTTCGGCAATGGGTATTGGTGGTGATGTTTCTGCGAAGCTAAATTCGCGAAGTGTTGGCAGTTCTGCTGCATCATCAGTTTCTGACAATGAATACCCATGTAAAGCTATGGCTGATTATAGTGAATATCTGATGTCCAATCTTTCTGATGAGGATCGAGTGGGACCTATTTATCCTGAAATCTTCGAGAATCTTCATTCTGCTATTCTTAAATCTGGTGACCAAGGGTTGAGTATGCTGGAAATTTCCAAAGTTGCAGCTATTAGGGGTATTTCCTTTATCTCTTTCGGCAGTTTAATCTCATTTTTACTTACTAGGCTGGTGATAATAGTTGAACTGGGTATATTATTAGGTGTTGGTGACAAGAATTACTTGCGTATAAATTTAAGAATTATGTTTCATAGTTTGTTTTCGAGGGGACTAATGGCATACAGATTAATATCTTCATTTTTCAGGGGAAAAGATGGCTGAACTGATTGTAGATGTGCTTCAAGTATTTGGATTAGCTATGAGGGTAAGATTCTATTTGAAAGTATATTTCCAATTAGCTTATGAAGAATGAAGTTGAGCAAGTGGAATAATACAGGTCAATGGATACGACGATGTTCATGTTGTTGATACTTCATTCCGTTCAAAGTACTTTTTATCCTCTGCTGATGGTCGTTGTCAAAACATAAAGTTTTCCCCAAATAGGAAGCGCCGAAGAGTAAGTAACGACAATTATTTGAGAACCTCACAAGAAAATTGGGAAAAGGATGTTACTAACGTGGAGTCTGATGTTGTGCATAAAGTAACTATGCTCAATCTACCTGAAGATGTTTCTCAACTCTCAGTTGAGCGTCAACCTCATGAAGTTAATGTTACATTTCAAGATACTGCACAGGTCGAACTTGTTTCCTCAGAACGGCAGAAAGAAAGTTCTGAATGCACAATGTGTTTGAGTGATTCTCATTCATTTAGACCCATATTGCCGTGGATAAATGGTGATGGAACAACTAACCATATTGTTTACAAGGGACTTACCCGGTGTGTCCTTGGAATAGTTATGCAAAATCCTGGTATACGGGAGGTACGTAACATATCGTATTTAATTCAATATTTACCAAAACATAGAAGCAGATTAATTAGACTGCTTGTCACTTACTGTTGTAATTATCTATGAATATAGCTTCTTATGCATGTTAATTCAGATTACAGTAGATATTTTGTTTTAATTCGATTTTGAAATTTGAATGCAATAAATCAAGAAGGATTTACCTTGCTTTTCTTATTTTTATTACTCTGCTACTGCTCTCTTACTTAACATCATAATTAGACTTAGCTTTTATTTAAACTAGATTTTAGGAATGTTTTTTTTTTTTTTTTTGGTAGTTTTTGCTGTTCTGTACTGCGTGCCTGTAACATATCAATAATGTCAATTTTTCCAACATATAACTTGGCCCTTCGTTGTATTCTGTTTAAATTACAAGTTTAATACCACCCATCACATGGTGTACTCATCTTGGTGAAGGAGACTTCTTGTAAACTTCAGTAAATGCAAGTATTAGTTAGCTGTTGAATATTAATGTTTGCTTTATGATTTTGGCAGAATGACCTTATCCAGCAGATGAACACATTGAATCCTCAGGTATGTTATATATACTGACTTGAGATTTATTCACCTTTCTGCCTTTCACTCCTGGTATATAACCAAAAGCTAATCCACATACTTATCATTGACAGAACTGTAGAAAGCTGTTGGGCTTGATGGTTCTTGATAACCACCTTATCGTGAAGAAAATGTACCAAAGTTCTTCGGCTGGGCCTCCTGGTACATTACTGAGCCTTTTGTGTGAGAGTTTCAAGAAATCGGAGTCGATATATAGAGAGCATTTCTTCGCAAATCCCATGAGTACCTCCTCCTTATAGGAAATGCTCATTCCCTCGGCTGTTCATATCAATAGCAGCTGTGCCACTGCCATCATAGTTTTGTGAATTCTTCAGTCCCTATTTGTGGCTGTTCTAGTATGTTGTGTTTAAAACATGCTGCTGCTAAAAGTTGCTGGTTAAGTAAGGACGTCTGAAAGTTGCATACCCGGAATTCTGCTAAACCTTAATTTGTAGGTAACCAAGCTAAATTGATTCTTAGTAGAGGTAGACTTTGTATTTCTGTGGAAAGCCTTTATTTTTTTCTTGTCGTGGTAAAATTATGGTGGTCATTAATCAATCAAATTAGAAATACATTTTTCCAAAATTATGGACATTAATCAAATTAAAGTTATAGCTTTTTTAAGCTAACGTAAGTTTAAATAAATGGTCATTTGACCATTTTCAATGTATATATATATATATATATATATATATATATATATATATATATATATTATTTTTTTTAACTGCGGCACATGTATCTATCCTATCCTATCCTACTATATAACAGTAAATGAAGCCGGATAAATTGGAAACCCGAAATTGCCCTTAATTTTAGGAACCTATCAAAATCAAAAATGCATTTTAAATCATATGAGGGTAAAATGGTAACAGTGTTAAAATCATCTGCCGTCGTAAGAAATTGAGACTTCCTATGTGAGAGGAGAGGGGGATAATGGTATTAGGAAAGGGAGTGGGGCCACGTGACGTGAGAGAGACTTTCTTAATAAAAATCACAGGAGAAAAAGAAAAGAGAGGAAACAGAGGAGGAAGAAAGTTCTGGAGGCGGGTAGAGAAAGGAGAAAGAAGATCGACCCAAACAATATTTAGCACGTGCGTAGCACGTGTGGTGTGTTCTTGTTACAAGTAAAAGTAAACCACATGTAAACCAAACCAAAGCATAAACAAATACTATATGGAATTTTCTAAATGAATCGTTTGGGGAAAAAAGTGCTCTGCGAATCGGAGAGATAATAAGTTAACCCAAAACCATTTGATTCTCCCTGGATTCCCATTTTTAACCTTAATTCCATCTGATCTGGGGTTTTTATGCACTGGGTATTGGTTTTAATCAAGATCTAAACCTTCAATTTCACATCTACAAGTGCTCTGTGATTCGAATTTTTGATTCAACCCAAACACCACCGTTTCACCTTTAGCCATTGCAGCTCTGTCACACAACCATCTTCTTCCTGTAACCACATCAACCACTCATCTATGGAATGAGAGATTGAAGAATCAGGAGAAGAGGATGATGATGATGATTCCAATTAGCCCTAGTTTCACCTTCTTCTACTGAACTCCCTGTCTTACCTTCTATACCATATTACTACCTACCACAGAGAGCTCTGCGAATCGGGGTACGCGAGTTGACCCAAATTCATCTGATTCAATTTTTAAATCACATTTTCCTTCGATCTTTGATATTCTGATGGATTATTAGGGAGATTTCGAGCAGTAAGCAATCAACTAACCAAATCTATTGTCAACTAAGCTTACTGTATTCTAGTACTCCTAGTAGTATCCTTTTTATAATGGGTAGAAAGAAGAAGAAGAAGAAGAAGAAGAAGAAGAAGAAGAAGAAGAAATTGGAGGAACAATCACTGCATCTTCCTCCCAAGGCTGTTTCGTCGTTCTTCAACTGTGTTTCTTTGGTTAACTTATTGTGTTTGCTTACCATTATTCAGCTTGGAGACTCCCTTCCCCTTCTGTCTTGTATGTTAGTCTATTTACAGGTTACTGATGGATCCAACAAATCTTACACCATTAACCTAATCTGGTCCTTTACAATTCTTCCTGCCATGATGACAAGGTGTTTTTTTTTGAGAATTTATACTTTCACCCTAACTTGGCTGATGTCTCTTGGATGTCCTGTTCATCACCGATCAGTTCTGGCTGCAACTCATGGTGCTATTGTGGGATTTGGTTATCATAACCACAATTCTGTATCAAATCCTATTACCGTTGTTATTCCTACTGGAATTTGGAATTGGTTGAAGCATATAATTAACCCTCTAACCTGGTTCACAACCTTCAAGAAGCTTCAACATCCAACGACTTTTGCTGTGGTTTTTCTGTGTCACTATCTCCTTCGATTAACACGGTTTCTCTTCATCCACCGAATCTATCAATGGTTGAATCGTCAGCTTCCTGGTTCATTCGTTATAATCCTTGTAAACTGACACGTTATTCATGGTGGACCACTCTCATAGGAGATTTTTTTTGACACGCATACTCGGCCAATATTTCATTCTCTAAACACCTGTCAACCTTTTCACACGAGTTACCTCTTTCTATCTGCTGAGAAGAGTTTATTTCGAAGCTGCTACATGTCTCCCTCTTTCATCCCCCTCTTTCATCGCCCCCTATGTGGCACTCACAACCACCACAAATTTCCTCCCAACCCCATCCAACCAAGATCTATAGGGGTCCACTTATTACCATACAACCAGTAGAAAGGTGCCACGTAGGCGGGGGACGAGGAGGGCGACAAAAAAAGGGGCGATGTTTAGCATTTTCGGTTTATTTTGGTTACGGAGACATGGTTATTTATGTCTACAGGGCGTTATCAACATGGGCCACATATTACCAATGTTCTCCTTCAACGACTGCTTTTATATTAACCAACACTTTATACGAGTGGCTTACAAGACTACTACAAGATACAAGACGACTTCCGAGCTGTTAGAAGTGGCTTATGGAATCAATGTTACAGACTTGACTACTTTTGGTTTTTCTTGGGTTTTTCTCATCGGCATGTATAAAGGTGTGTTTTTTTATATTTCGCTTTCTTGTTCGTGTTTGGCCTGCTTAGATCATGGTGCCCTTCTTACTTTGGTAAAGTTAATAATGCTACGAGGGTGGGAGACGAGGATTTGGTATGATGCTTGGTTTGTTAGTTTTGGTTCTAGGGGTTTCTTGGTTTGTCCTTTGTTCAACAAAGGAGCGCACATGCTGCTGCTTTTAGTCTGTGATTTCTCAACGTCGGGCCATTCTTGTGGATGGTCAGCCAGCATTCACACTTTGACAATCTTTTCGTTGCTGTTTGCATTATGGCATTTCAATTTGGTTACTTTTTGGTCCCCAAGCTCATCAAATGGTCCTCTACTTCTACATCATACTGCATCGACTATTGGCGCTTACACCCTTCGTATGGAGCATTGGATATCCTACATGCTATGGATTTCTCTGTCCTATAGATTTGCACTTTTGTATCATGGATACCAATATGGTTGTATCAATATGGTTGTAAACTTATGCTTTAAATAAATAAAATCAGGCCTTTCTTTTAAAAAAATAAAAATAAATAAAAGTAAAAATAAACCAAAACAACCAGAACAAAGAGTACATCCCAAATGAACCCAAGCATCAAGTTGTTGATACTAATTTTCCCATATCATAGAAATAAAGACTAATATGAATTTGAAATAAAACTATTCAAGGATCCTCGTCCTTATTCGTTTCCTACTAGTGGAACACCGAATCTTTGGAACTCATCGGAGACCATAACTATATGAAATACAAAATAAAGTTTAAACAGTGTGGATCCACGTCAAAGCGCTTCATTTCCTCAAACGGACAGTATGGAAATGTTGCTGACACTAATTATGTAACATGTCAATAAAGCTTTTTCTGGATAGTATACATAGTTCGATCCATTACAACTTTAGAGATTGAGGCTATACCCTTTAGAAGGACTCTCACTATAGTATCCTCCATGCATGTAAGTTTGGTCGACCCCTTGCTTCTTAGTAGAGAGGGGTATTTATAGCAGAAGCAGACTTTGGAGATGGCCCCTATTTGCTATACTTGGTTTCTTCCATCATTTGATGATCTTTGTCGACAGCTGGCCTCTGTGCACCGCCTTCATTGTCCATTCTTATGCTGACACCTCCTATCCGGTGTATATCTTCACTATACTAA
This sequence comes from Papaver nudicaule, assembly GCA_023529015.1. NCBI lineage: Eukaryota > Viridiplantae > Streptophyta > Magnoliopsida > Ranunculales > Papaveraceae > Papaver > Papaver nudicaule. Next base: position 13,330 of record JAJJMA010224371.1, read on the forward strand.
TCCTTTGACGCTCACTGTGTTGCAGTCCTTATCCTTTAGGTTGCTTTATGCCGCCGTTTGGTCCATTTGTGGATTAACGCGTGCCCCTATTCTTCTGCGACTCTATAAAGTGTTGATGTCACTGCTGCAATGCGTCTTAAGCCAATCGTATCCCTGGCTTCTAGGCGGGGTTTGAGGATCATCGGTTTGAGGATCATCGATAATTATATATTAACACAAGTGATTCCTAGAGATTACTTAGTCCCATGATAATTGGGAACTTGACTTGATTAGCTATGCATGCCTTAATTAATTGAATTACAATAATTAATCAAATTAGAATTAAATTATAATTGATGTACTTTGGAAATAAATTTTGAAATTATTTTTGTGAACAAAATAAATATCTCACCTCTCTTATATCCGGTCGATAAACACTGTTAAGATATTTCTATGTGCCCAGCATTTTTTTCTTTAACTTATAAAAGAAACAATTTTTTTTTTTGGCTAGTTAGTGAAAAGTGCCATAAAATGGTGCACACAGAAATATCTCAAACAGTATCTATCCACACCGGGTAAAAGAATAGAAGATAAACGATTTTTAGATTGTTAACAAATTTCAAAATTTATTTCCTAAATACATCATTTATAACCTTTTTCTAGTTTGATTAATTACTAATTTGATTAATCACAGTGAATATCAAATCAATCCAGACGGGTGCATTGAAAATATTCCAATGACCACCAACTTAAACTTACCTGACCGAAAAAGCTTTTAATAACAGCTTAGGTCTGTTTGACCTTCATGTCTAGCTTTTGTTGCTTGATAACTGCTGGTTGTTTTTCCTTCGAAATGTTACTCAGCTCAAGTGATCCCTTAACGTAGGCTTGTATAGTTGAAGTTCACAGTTATCATAACATCAAATCATTATCATCGACTAGTTTTGCACCTTTCGCTTATCAATTTATTCAAACG
>JAJJMA010224389.1:1206-17554 GCA_023529015.1 Papaver nudicaule
ACTTTTTCCTTCTTCTTTTTCTTCCTTCCTCCTTCTTCTTCCTTCCTCCTTCTTCTTCTTCTTCTTCCTTTCCTCATTATCTTCTTCTTCCTTCTCATTCTTCTTCTTCCCCTGTACCACAGCAGCAACAAGAACATCGACAACATCAGCAACAAGAACCACTCTCCTTCTTCTTCCTCCCCTCTATTAAACCATCGTCACCACCACCAGCAACTTCTCCTTCTTCTTCCTCTCTTGTAAACCACCACCACTCCACCACATATAAAACCATCACCATGCACCGCCACCATCAAACTAACGATGGGTTTTTAATCAAAGATCCTAATAGAGTTTTCTAGTATGATTTTAGGGTTTCAGCTGATTTTTAATTTCAAAATAAAATCCGATTGAAACCCTAATCATTCTACAAAAATCAAAAATCAAGAAGATGTTGTTATTGCTAGGGTTTTCAGGTATTATTATGATTGTTTAATTTTAATTTGATTTTGTTTTTTTGGCATGAGCTCAATTTGTGTTAGGAAATTTAGGGGTTTTGGATGAATGACCTATTTTCATGTGTTAATTTACTTTTCTTCTAGATGGAATTGCTTTTGTAAGTGATTTTTTGAGTAAAAGATGGAATCAATTTCTGGATTACTGTATCTGTTAATTTGTTAGTTTATTTTTGTTTGTTTTTCATTCTAAATAATTATCACCAGAGATCAATTTCTGGAACCAACTGAGATTATAATAATTTTTGCTATAGATGGATTTTTATTTGGTGGATGGTTTCTACCTTGGTTCATATGATATTTTGTTGATATTTTGTGGATTATGTTTTGATGTTTGCTGTTGTGTTATTTTTAGTCCCTTCTTTGATTTTTACTTCGGTATTTGCTATTTTGGTTTCTATTGGTTGATTTGGTGAAAAATGGGCTTGTATGTTGTTTCTGTTTGGAGATCTTATTGCTGCTCCCATGTATGTCTACCCGTTTCCTTCTTTGGTTTTGCTGATGATTTACTTTCTGTTGGGGTTTCCATTATTTTCATGCATATATGAGTTTCACAGATGGTCATATTCAGCACTTGCTTGTTTGTCATGTATGTTCTTATTTTATCAAGAGTAAGGTTTATGTATATGCATATCCATATTTCCGTCTACTTTCATGCATCCATGAGTTTCGTAGATAGTCATATTTAACACTTGCTTGTTCTTTAGGTCCTGTGTGATTTAAGCTTGACTGTCACTATTCTAGTGAAGAGGTGATAACCTAGTTGGTGTGTCATATTGATGACTCCTTGCTTTAGGTTTCAGTCTCTGAAGAATTGTAGGTCTTTTGATGTTTGTTGTTAAGGGTTTTTTTTTTCTTTTTTTGGTCTTGTGATTGAAAATTTGGTTCCTTAGGGAAAGCAAGAAAACTTGCAAATGTTATGATCTGTCACCTGCAAATGTTATGCAGAGCATGCTGTTGGTGCAATATTTGTATCCATTGCCTTTGAACTACTCTATCTGGAGGGCATCGCTAAAGAAGAAGAAGAGTTGGAATGATGCTTGCAGGTGCATCTTTTGCTCCATATTAGAACTAGTAAATATAATTTAACAATGGGTGTGTATGTAAGTGTTAGTCCTGTTTTATAAATTGGGTTTAGATGAATCTTAGTCCTGTAAAACAAATGTTCACTGATATGGTCACTGCCAGTGGTAACTAATATGCAAATGGTCCTGCAAATGTTGTGTAGTCTTAACTCTTTCAAGTATTTTCTTTGAATTGTCTAATTGAGAGTTGGAAGATAATGGTGATTGTGTTAGTAATAAATGATTTTGTTTGAATGAAAGTAGTGTGATTGTGTTGCAGTAGTGCAGTGTTAGTATGTGTGTGAATGTTCCAGTTTCGGCTTGCTATTTTAACCACACGAATGAGCCGAAACAGTTTCGGCTCAAATGAAAAAAGAAATGAATGGGCCGAAACTGTTTCAGCTTATATATAAATTTAAGATTATTAGCCGAAACTGTTTCGGCTTATATAGAAGTTTAAGATTTTTAGCCGAAACTGTTTCGGCTTATATAGAAGTTTAAGATTATAAGCTAAAAATAACCCAGAGAGAGTTTCGGCCTAGACAAAATTTTAAATCTTAAGCCGAAACAATTTCGGCCCAGATGATGGAATATTTCTCTAGGCCGAAACTAGCAACATAGCTGCCATTTTCAAAATGCATTTTCGGCCCAGAGAAACATATTATCGTGTAGGCCGAAAATGCTTCTGTGTAGCTCAAGATTTTTCCCCTTCTTCTCCCCCAAAACCCAAGAAATTTCTCACCCAAAAACAAAAAAATCTATAAGCCGAAATCATTAGTGCTAATCATTATTATTAGTGTTAATCAAAAAAATTAGTGTTAATCGGTCCAAGGGTAGATTAGCCTTTTTGAAAAAAATAATGACCAAAATGTCCCCGTTTGGTCCTCTACCGCGAGGCCCCCAAAGATTTCTCTAGGCCGAAAATTAATCTTCTATTGTATTTGATGTCTGTATATTTGTTAACTTTCATTTTCTGAGTCTAGAGCTTTCATTCTGTTTTTGTTTCGCAATATACTAAAACTCCTAAGCAGCCAGTAGGAATAGGAGGTTGGACAGACTACATAATTCTAGATGCATCTGTTGATGTTTCTTTAGACTCATTTTTTGGCTGCTGGCAGTCGAGCCAAAAAACACCAGTACTGGTAACTGGTGATCCTAAATTGTAGACTCAAATTTGGTAGAACATACTATCCAAAGTATAACTCCCTCCATTTCAAATTAAAACATACTATCATAGGCTTGTTTGTGAAAATATTGTAGCGATATGTATTTCTATTTCTCAATCACTGACAGCAACCATAGTATACAAGTTCCAAATGTACAAAGTCACAAAGGTATCCCTTAGCATCCATGCTTTTAAATTGAAACTTGAAACAGAGAAAAGCTGGTAAGAACATTGTCCTTTTATCATCTTTGGCATTATGCAATGATTGATGATCAAGAACTTGAGATGTCACTTTCATTGATACCCGCCACTGCAAGTTGAACTGTGCAATTTAACTGTGTGGTAAAAGTGGGTATGGACACAATCGAAGTGTTCAAAGAACATCTTGGTTGACCCAGGTAAAGTATCTGCACATGAGTTGGATGGGACAGGAATGCAAGACAGAGTAATAACACATCGATTGGATTCCAGTTGCAGCCAAATCGGTTATTCCTAGTTGAATGCAGAGCGTGTTAACACCAGGCTCTTCAAGCAGACTAAATGCGTGATAATAGTTACATAACTTCCAACACCAGGAACTTAGAAAAAAAGTAGGAAAAAAGAAAACACACGTAGCAGAAAAGATTTACAAGCACAGATGCTGCTGTAAAATTGGAAGGTAATATTTATCTCCGAAGGCTGATAATAGCTTCGAGAGGGCACATCTTGATGTTTGTAATGACTATCTTTTCTTCCATATCCACCTTCCCATCGGGGCTAGCCGGTTTCAGTTCATAGCCTTGAACAAGACGTGCCAACACATAATGCATCATCTGTAATGCTAAATTTATCCCCGGACACATCCTCCTGCCGGTTCCAAATGGCAGGAACTCATTACTCTGACCATACAAGTCCACACCCACCTTGTCGCTGCTCAAAAACCTCTCTGGTCGAAACTCTGAAGGATTCTCCCAAACACTTGGGTCTCTGTGAATCTTCCATACATTCACTATTACGTGTGTGCCAGCCGCTACGTTGAACCCGCCAACCTCGCAGTCTTCCGTCGTGTAGCGTTCGAGTACAGCTCCGAATGGGTACAGTCGCATCGACTCTTTGATTATTGCGTTCATGTATGCCAGCTTTGGGATATCTGACGCTTCTACTTGTTTACCATTTTCCACATGCCTATCTATTTCCTCCCTTGCCTGCTTTAACACGTTGGGGTGGTTGAGCAGTAGAGAGATGACCCAGGTTAGGCTTGCCGTTGAACTTTCTGTCCAAAATGCAAAAGGTTCCTGGGTTTATCATCAATATATTAGAGTTGTTACTTGTTATCGAAGAATAACCTGTTTTATTTGAGGTTGTGGTGATTAAATGGGAATTGTGGTGAAAAGAAAGTCGTCACAGTAGTAGTAAAAGAAAGTCGTCACAGTAAATAACTATTTACTGTGACGACTTTCTTATCACCACAGTTCCCATTTAATCACCACAACCCCAAACAAACCAGGAAGAATAATCACATCCATATATAATTCGAAAAGTACTATTCTAATAAGGTTACCAAGATCGTGGTTTTGATGAGCAAATCTGGGTCATCTAGGTGAAGCCGTGATTGTTCCATTAATGGCATGAGCACATCAAAGAAGTCTTGTACATCACCGTCTACTTCATTCGATAAAGATGACGGTGAGGATAATGATTCTGCTCGTCTCTTTTGGCGATGTTCTTGAATAAAACATCCAGCAATTGAATTTAATTCATCTCCCAAGTTTTTCATATTCTTTACAAGGCCTGTCAATCGGTCAACAAACTCCAGATATGGGAAGAAATCTCAAACTGCAAAGCTGGATGCTAGAAGATGAAGCACCTTTTTCAACGTTTTCTTGTATCTCTCGACATTCAAAGTTGTAGCTCCTGATACAAAAGTGAAAACGAGCATTATTATACGTGATTTTTTTGGAACTGGATGAAACCTTTCTCCATGAAACCTACTTTCTTTACCTCCATTAATCTTTAGTTCTTTAGATCCTTTACCTTAGTTTTCGTTAGGATTCTTTTCAGATTTCAATGCTGTATAGCATTGTTACGAGCCAGATCTTCCTCCTTTCTTAGACCCTAGTTTTCCATTAATCCAACCTACTCAATTTAATTTTCTCACCATGGCCTTAGAACATCGTCATGTGAAGATTGAAAAGAAGTTTTTTCGATTTTCATGCAGCAAAACAACTCCTTTTTCCACAATTACCTTAACTGAATTCCATCCTCATGGCAAATCCACTGGTTTATTCACCAACTCCTTAGCAAAAGATTTTTACAATCTACTCACAGAGGCAGCTAAGAATGGTGATGAAGGAAGGAAGTCATGGAAACATGAAGATAATAGGAATTGGTTCTGTGCAACTAAGATGAATAATTCTAATGGTTACTATCTTCATGTGTTGCTTGCTAGACCAAATCCTAAAGCAGATCCAATATCCTTCTTCATTCCTGCAGGCAAATATTTTGAAGGCTGGTTTGATGTAGCCAATACCCTAAACTCCATTATCATATATTCATCCTCCATTTCTAAACCTCATGTACCAGTTCCTCATATCACACAGAAAAATCATCCCTTTCCCATGCCGGTTAGCTACACCCATCCATCAAAAACATATGCCCAAACCCTGCAATACAAACCAATATTACCAAGCGCACTTAAAACCCAACTCCGTTGTAATTCTTCATCTCCATTTATATGTGACAAGCTAGCTGCATCAGTTCATGCTACCACCAGACAATCAAAGTTTGGTCAGTTCATAAGCATTGAGCATGAAGGTCGCAATCGTCCCTTGGGAAGATGGAGCAATGCATTCATCATCTCATCTCCAGTATTGGTAGACTCGTGGGAAAAAATTGGTCATGCTTTATGCTATGAGCTACAAATTCCTACACAATTTGAATTATTTCCAGTAAACTCAGCTGAAGCAATTTTTCATGCAGATGATGATTTGTCAGGGGCAAATTTCATGAACTACAGATTCAATTTTAGCGTGGGAAATACAACATATACAGTCTCAAGATGGAAAGAATCATGTTGGGGGTCATCATCTATCACATCACATGATTTTCACCTTGAAATTTATGGGGTACCTTATCAATATTGGTCACTTGAGGTTATGCATGCGATAGGCAACATCTGTGGTAGTGTTTTATGCATTGATACAGCCACATTGCGCCTGGAGGATTTAAGGGCAATGCGCATGAAGGTCAGGAATAAGAATGGTGTCAATGCAATCCCAAGAATGATCAAAATATTTTCAGGAAATCACATTTTTCATGCTATGATTACAATTGCAGAAGCTCCCACAATAACTGCCCGGAAAATATTGATCTCTCCACCGAAGAATATGGGGTTTAATTTGAATTTAAATTCAGCTGAAGACAAGCCACAATATCAGGAGTATAATATTTTGAAAAAAAGAAAGTTTCTTCGTACGTTAGACTTGCCAGCTAAGTCAAACACAATTTCAGTAACTTCAGCGGATTCTACGGCAAACTTGAATAAATCTATTTCGGGTAAGCAAATTTATAATTATCCAAGAAAGGCTAGACATCATGGATCCAGAAAGAGATCAAAGAAGGCTAAAAAGCCCAAACGCAAGGCGGTCAGACAAATATGGCAGCTAGTTCGTAAGGAGTCTGACTCTGAGTCAGTTAATTCAGTCTCAAAGATGAAATCTGTTGATGATACAGCATGTGATGAGGGGACCGATGTGGCGGTGGTAAGCCCAGCTTTTCGTATGTCAGCTTTAAATCTACCCATACAAGATGAAACCATACAACCACCTATAACCAGTACCACCCCAAACCCTCCAGCAACCATCGATATTGCACCTCCACCCACAAATCTCGTAACCCTCCAGCAACCATCTGTCCCTTCACCACCCATAGCCCCATCTGTCCCGTCACCATCCACAAATCCTGTTAACATCTCTTTACACTGGGCTGTAACATCACACTCTTCTCCCCAACTCTCCTTCTCCCTTGACCCTATTTCTCCTGAGCCATTAATGTCCATCTCCTTATTCTCCCCATCTCGTGAAAGTTGGACCATATTTTGCGAGCCTGCTGTTCAGGAAGAAGTTAACAGAGTCTTCAAATATGGAGTAGACTTAGGTCTCAATTTCGCCCACAGAAAAGAAACCACCAAAGCTATATTATGTCATTACACAACGAATTTCGGTATTATAGGGTCTTTGGCTGGAGATGACTGTAATGATGTCCCTCAGGCGCCTTGCGGGATTTCGATAACCGAATTGGAAGAGTTTGATAATGATGTATGCCTAGAAGGAATGGCTGACATGTTTGATAATAAAACAAATAGTACTCCTATCCATGATCCGACTAGGTTCTGTCAAACGGAGGAGGTGTGTGATACAGCTGATTCACTACAAGTTTTTACCAGCTGGTGATTTAGATCCCGACGTGCCACCAGGATTTGAGAATTTTGCTAATGCAAAATATTTAAAGGAAATGAGGAGGTTGGATTGTTCTTACAACAAGCAGGCCGCCGAGGTTAGTGTTGCTGATGTTTCTGCTTCAAGGGTGCAAAGAGGTGATCAATGAAGCCACGACTTATGACTTGGAATGTACAAGGTCTTAACGATCCATCTAAAAGATTCGCAGTCAAGCTTTTGATTCAATCCTCGAAAGCAAACTTTATATGCCTCCAAGAGTCAAAGAAAGAAGAGTTTCTTCCATCAGAAATCGCGGACTTATGTGACCCGAGAAACTATGATCATAACTTGCTACCATCTATCGGCGCCTCTGGTGGTATAGTTTGTTTTTGGAAAAAAAATGATTTCGAGGTCAGTAATGTTTTTCAAGGGATATATACTCTTTCTATGGTTGTTAAGAATAAGTGTGACTCCTTTTGTTGGCTTCTCACTGTAGTATATGGGCCAAATATTCCTACTTGCAGACAGGACTTATGGGAAGAGTTATCTTTTGTGAGAAATCTTCATGCTATACCATGGGTACTGGCTGGCGATTTCAATGTTATTAGATACCCTTGCGAGAAAAGAGGTGGTACAATGTTAACAAGTTGTATGCAAGGTTTTACCGATTTTATAGAAGCAAACGACCTTGTTGATCTACCACTTCAGGGTGCTCTCTTTACATGGTCTAATGGGCAGCTCCCTAGTCCAATCATGACAAGAATAGACAGAATTTTGTTATCTCATGATTGGCTAGACAAATTTCCGAATGTGGTGCAGGTTGCTCTTGCCAAACCTGTTTCTGACCATATTCCGTTACTGCTCGAAAGTTTCGAGGAGGGTTGGGGTCCCCCTCCTTTCAGATTTGAAACAATGTGGTTCTCTATTCCCGGCTTTTGTGAGATGTTAAGAGATTGGTGGTCTAATATTCAGGTTGATGGATCACCAAGTACAAGATTATGGAGAAAATTACAACTACTTAGCAAACATATAAAAGTCTGGGTGAAAGAAAATTTTGGTCATGTGGATACAAATATTTTTGGCACTACAGAGGAGCTAAACAACATCAAACTGATCGAAGAGGTTAGGGACCTTAACGATGGAGAAATAGCTGATCGTGCTCAATTAAATGCACATTTGGAGACACTTTTACTGATGAAGGAGCGGTCTGCTAGGCAGAAGTCTAGGCAAACTTTCATTCGATTGGGAGATAAAAATACTGACTACTTCCACCAGTATGCTAACTTGAGGAAAAGAACAAATAGAATAGTTTGCTTGAAAGATTCTGAAGGAAATGTGCTTGTTGAAAGGGAAAACATTAAAGGAAATATCCTTGATTTCTATACTTCTATGTTTAGGGAGGATTTTGACTTTAGACCTCTGGTTAATGAAGAATGGTTTGCCAAAATATCAAGTGAGGACAGCAATGATCTTGAGAAACCCTTTGAGGAAAATGAAGTTTGGGAGGCTGTTAAAGGATTGGGTCAAGAAAAAGCACCGGGTGCCGATGGCTATCCCATAATCTTTTTCAAGAGATGTTGGGAGTTCATTAAAACTGACATTTTTGCTGTTTTGCAGGAGTTCTATACTTCAAATTCCTTTTCTCGTCTCATCAATATCACTTATATTGCTCTAATTCCTAAGGGTGATCAAACAGAGACAGTTAAAGATTACAGACCTATCAGTCTCTTATCTAGCATTTACAAGATTGTTGCGAAGGTATTGACAAACCGCCTCAAAGGAGTTATAGACAAGATTGTTTCTTTTAATCAGGCTGCTTTTATAAAGGGTAGGCAAATCCATGACGGTGCTCTTATTGCTAATGAGCTGGTTGATATCAGACTCAGGAACAAGCTAAATGGGTTGATTGTTAAACTTGATCTCGAGAAAGCTTTCGATAGATTGTGTTGGTCGTATCTTGACTCTATTCTTCGAGCTATGGGTTTCGGTGAAAAATGGAGAAAATGGATAAATATGTGCATTTCTTCGGTTTCTTTTTCGGTAATTATAAATGGTGGTGTTTTTGGAAAAATCAGAAGTAGTAGGGGTGTTCGCCAAGGGGATCCCCTATCCCCACTTTTATTTAACATTGCTATGGAAGGTTTGAGCAAACTGTTGTGCAGAGCTGAAAATCTGGGATACATTAAAGGGTTTGGATATTCACCTACAAGTACAATATCACATCTTCAGTATGCCGATGATACAATTGTCTTTATGGAAGCGAGTTGGGAGCAATGCTTTAATCTTTTCTCAGTCTTGAGATGTTTCGAAGTACTGTCGGGTCTTAAGATAAATGGCAGCAAAACAAGGCTTGTGGCAGTTGGGGAGGTTGCTGAGTTGGGTGTTTGGGCGCAAAGACTTGGCTGTAGAATTGACACTTTACCAATAACTTATCTTGGTCTGCCTTTGGGTGCGAAATTCAAATCTAAGCATGTTTGGGATCCGGTTATTGAGAGATTTGACAGAAGACTTTCATCTTGGATGAAAATATTCTTATCCAAAGGAGGTCGCTTAACTTTGGTTAAATCAGTTCTTTCGGGCTTACCGATTTACTATCTCTCATTACTTCAAGCTCCTATAGGTGTTATTCAAGAACTAGAAAAGAAAATAAGGATGTTCTTATGGAATAAGGCGGATGGCTCTAATGGCATTCATTGGGTTGCATGGGAACAACTTTTTAAGCCCTTTGAATACGGCGGTCTGGGCATAAAAAATTTGGAGCTAATGAATATTGCGCTTTTGTCGAAATGGTTGTGGCGCTTTACAAAAGAAAAGAGTAGCCTCTGGGTGATTGTTATTATCTCAAAATACAATATTAATCCAGCTTATATACTAGCTCAACCAATTGAGATGTCTTATGGTTGTAGTTGTTGGGTTGCGATATCACAACTTGCAAGGGCTTTCTATAAGAATTGTGATTTGATGCTGGGCAATGGAGGTGGTTTTTCTTTCTGGTACGACTGCTGGGTTGGTGATGCCTGTTTAGCTAGCTCTTTCCCTTCCCTTTTTAAAGTTGCAATACATAAAGATGGCTCTTTACAGGAACATATTGTCCATGACTCGCAGTACAGTTGGAGCATACCTTTTAGAAGAATCCTTCGTGGAACCGAAGTTCATGAACTCTGCAGTTTGCTGCAGCTAATTGGTAATGAACCTTCTCGCTTTCTCTCTATTCAAACCGGAGTTCATTGGAAGTCTTCTCCCACTACAGGTTTTACGGTTAAAAGTTGTTATCTTTGGTTGCTCCAAGATAGGTCATTTATTGATGCTAATTCTTCTTTTGCGAGTAGTTTTGTATGGGCTACTGTAGTACCTACAAAAATTTGCTTTTTCATGTGGCAAGCTGTCCTTAATAGAATTGGAACCAGGGACAATCTCACAAGAAGAAGCATTCATACATCTGGCTTGTGTGGGCTGTGTGGTAGCGTTTTTGAATCCCTTGATCATCTTTTCATTAGCTGCAGTTACTCGTTTGAACTGTGGAGTCATATAATTCCGTTGATTACTGGCTGGCAGTGGGTTATGCCTACTACTTTCGCGGATTTAGTGAACGCTTGGAGAAATGTTAGATTCAGTGGTGTGGGTGCTATAATATGGAACGTTCTTTTACATGCATCAATCTGGCAAATCTGGCTAGAGCGTAATAGTAGGATCTATTCGGATAAATCTCAGACCCCGCAACAATTGGCCTGCAGTATCAAGGCTTTAGCCTTTTCTTGGTTGAAAGTCTACTACCCAGATGTTTCCTACCCATTTAGTCACTGGATTTTCAACTGGGACAGTATGTTTCATTGGAATCCTCCTTAATCTTGTATCTTGCCATTGATGCCTCTGTATCTTTAGCTTTTGTTGTTGCTTCTGTAGTTACTTGAGCAGCATTGTAATCTTTGTATAGTTTCTCCTTTTTTTTTAATATACATCCAATTTTCAAAAAAAAAAAAAAAAATTTTTTTGGAACTGTGGTCCTCAGAAAGTCGTCACAGTAAAAAACAAAAACAATGACGACTTTTTTTTTTTTTTTTGACACAACCCAAAAAAATTTAAAAAAAAAAACCAAGTTATATAACACACAAAAAAAATGCAAGATAATTTGGTTATAACCAACATTTGGTTTATCACATACCAGGTGTGTCACCTCCGCTCTGGTAACCAAATACAATTCTGGCACTGATGTTGAAAGTCATGTCCTCTAACCATTCCTCCATGCTAACCTTTGTGCCATTAGCATCTTTGCTGCATAAATCATTAAGCTTCGCAAACGACTTGTCGATTTCGTCTATTTTCGAATGTTGCAGTTCCTGTAATCGTCGGTTAGAGAGTACTTGTTGCATCATTATCTTCCGCACTTCTCTCCAATACGTTCCGTAAGGCGAAAACACGACAGTACTGGTGTGATTCAACATGTATTTAGCGCCTAACGTGATTGAACGGTTCGAAAATAACTTGTCGTTCGATGTGAAACACTCTTTCACCATTTCCTTATTACTCACAACAAGGTATTCTTGGCTGCCTAATTGAATGTTGAATGCTGGTCCGTATGTATCAGCCATGGTTCCTAGAGTTTTGTAAATTGGTTTATCCTTCATGAAGAGTCCGAGATGACCTAACAATGGCCATGCTCCTGATGCATTCGGTGCTTTCTTCTTCTTCTCTTTAGTCACTATCAAGAAGACATTGTAGAGAAAAATAATGGAAATTATTGTAGCAGTAAAAGGAAATGTTGAAAAAGAAACAGTAATCGGTTGAAAAAGAATCAACTTCATTGCCAACAAAAAGGAACTGATAGGATAACAACTCCATCAGTAAGCTTCATATTTATAGACGGCAAACCAGTGGGGAGGTTGTACGAGTGCTATTGATCGCAGCACATTCACCCCCACCCGGTACCGCTACGATGCGAACGGGCCACATACTGCAAGTATCTATGATCCCTTGATATCTGACTGTTCGTTGTGATGCATTGACTAATGACTACTTGTTGGTCCTCCTGTCTTAAGAGAACCCACCAAGGCAAATGCTAGTGGTGGTGGGTTAAATACATAATTTCAACTAATATGGGGAACAAGTTTGCTGGCCTAGGAGAAGATCCTTATTTTAGCTTCTAAGATGCTGTTTAGCTTTTTGATTAAAAACTCTTTCGTTTCTTTCGAGCCAAAGGGACCATATGATACCAACATGTCATTGAGTCTCTTCCATATTCCTTTTGTTGAACCTGAATAACAGTTGGAGAAGTTGGAGTTAATTGTGCATGCGAGTCACTTGTTATTACATTATAAGGATTTGGCTAATTACTTTGATTCACCATGGTGGTGATCAGCGACCGGCCCTGACATTTCGGTGGCCCTATGAAAATCAAAAAAATGTGGCCCCCTTAATCTATTTTAATTGTCTTTAAGGACATGTTGATTAAAATTATTACACAAATAACTAGGGCTGAGCAAAAAGTCCGTATCCGCGGATTTCACCCGCACCCGTCTGCAATGGGCCGGGTGAAACCCAATCCGTTAAAGCAATGGGCCGGACACGGGTTAAAAATTCAATCCGCACCATTTGGCGGACCGGACGCGGGTTATTCTTTTGATCCGCGGATTTATCCGCATCCGCTGGTAATTCCGTAGTTAACCTAATACCCTAAGGTTATTACTGGAAATTGATCCCTCAAATACCCTAGTCACCTTACAAATCTCGATCTGTTTTTCATTTTCTTCTTCTCTCCTTCTTCTTTTTCTTTTTGCGTCAAAAAATCTCGATGTGTTGTAATCTATCTTAGGTATGATGTTTTCTTTATCTATCTTCTTTCCTTCTTCTTCTTAGTAATCTCATCCATCAAGGACCAAGGTCGATACGAAAAGACATCTTCAGATTCGGATAGATCTGCTACTGGATTTATTTTTGTATATTCATGGTGGTGATAATTATCAACACGAGCAAGGTGAGCCAAAGAAATTGATTACCAGAAAATGAATTCCTCCTCGATTTGAATGGGTTTTTCTCTTTCATCTGATATCTCAACTATATGGGGTTATGAAATTGGTAGGCTTGAATACGTTTGGGATTCTGAAATTTGGATCTCATTAATGTTGAGTCCTCAGAACTGGATTTTTGGTTATTAAGAAGTTTGGTGTTTAAGAATGGTGAATTGTAAGGATTTCTATTTAGTAACTATTGGTTATTTCGGTTGTTTCTCAAATTATAGCTTTCCTTTGTAATTGTAAAATATTCTCACTGTAAATATTGGATCACACACTTGATGTGTCTTTTAGTTTTGGAGGGTTCTTGATGGGGTTGATACTGGGTGGGAATGGGAAGGAGAAGTAAGAAGAAGGAAAACAGTAGTAGATAAGGTGTAACAGAAGTGATCACCCGCGGATAATCCGCGTTTAATCCGCAACATCTGCAAATCCGCGGATGATGGGTGCGGACACAGATGGATTTTCCAATCCGCACCATTTGACGGATTGGACGCGGGTGACCCCTAATCCGCATCCGTCCATCCGTTGCTCACCCCTACAAATAACCGAGATAATTTTAATTTATCTGATAAGTACCTATGGATATAACTGACCCATTAAGTTGTACACCCCATTATGTAATACATACCCAAGCGCAAAAGTGAATATATGTGGCCCCTTTATTGTTGTGGCCCAATTCATAGAATTGGTTGCATGGCCTCACCCATTTAACTACAAAACTAGCCAAGAAATACTGCCAAATACTGCCAGAAAAACTGCAGTGCAGAAATAAATGTTGGATTGTTTCAGGTGCAGAATTGCACAGAGAACATATGTTGTTGTGTACTGTTACTCCTCTTTTTGATAAATTATCTGTTGTTGCAATAGAGTTTTGTGATGCTGCCCAAATGAAGAAGATTACCTTTAGAGGCCCATATTTGATCCAAATGCAAGTAGGAGGCAATGCCACAGCTGGCATGTTTGAATTAGAAATCAGCCAATCATAACATGCAGCAGCAGTGAATTCTTTCCCATCTTTGCAGTGCAGTTCATCATCTTCAGCAATAAGAGCAGGGGGTGAGCCAATGAAAGCAAATAATTCAGTGACTTCAATGATTTCAGCTGGCCTAAGATGCCTGGATAATGTCATGTTCATACCAAAGATGCCTGGATAATGTCATGTTCATACGGAAAGCATAACTCACGTTCCCAGTAAGTAAATTCCGATTATACTACCTTTGGTAGTCGCACTGTAAATTCTCTCATTCTAATATATCTTCTCTTTTGTTTTTTATTTTTCATTTGTGCATACCAAAATAAATCGTCACATGATTTATTTTTCATATTTATAAAAAGTGTTTGCATATACACTTTCTTTCCGGTAAGATAAGGTTTTACTATTGCCTACAAGGTCAGGTAGCTAGCTAGGCATAGAACAAAAAAAAAATCCTCCAACTTCGGCGCTGACGAGTTTTGAACTCATATTGTTAGGATCATCACCTAACAATCATGGCACCATAGTGACATCTACAAAATGCATATTACATGTTTACTATTAAACGGACAATGCATGTTTAGAATTGAATCCTCTGGATGACTCCTTTATTTATTTTGTTGTTTTTCCTTCTTAATTGATTTCATGTTATAAATTATGTATGACTACATTTTAAGTTTTATTTTGTGTTTTTTGTAGGGAGGAATGGAAAAAGAGATTTGAAATGAATTTGGAGGCTGCAAGTGAAGCACTAAAGATGGCATTGGGAAGTCAAGAAGCAGCAGACCAAGTTAATATCCAATATAAGACATTCTTTATGGGATATATTGTACAATTCTCATTCAACAATGGAGAAGAATGGATGATTTCACATGTTCTCTTCAAGAAAAAGTAACCCTAATGCAGACCGAGACTGTTAGGGTCCATTTCGTTAATAGCTTTTAGGTTAAGAGTCCGTATGGGTTTTTTAATCCTAACTTGTCTTACAAGTTAAAGGTTTTTCCCAAGTCTAATTAAAAGTTATTGTTTTATTCAGTTGAATAATTAATAAAATTTATTTTGCTAAGAGCATCTCCAATAGTGGGTGCTAAAAATCCTATGTGGAGGTCTTATTTAGACCTTCATTTATGAGGTTTTAATAGA
Source organism: Papaver nudicaule (assembly GCA_023529015.1). Classification (NCBI taxonomy): domain Eukaryota; kingdom Viridiplantae; phylum Streptophyta; class Magnoliopsida; order Ranunculales; family Papaveraceae; genus Papaver; species Papaver nudicaule. The sequence goes on from JAJJMA010224389.1 coordinate 16,469, forward strand.
TAAGACTTTTGAACCAATAAATTATCTGCAGCTATGTGGAGGTCTTATTAAGACTTTTAATAGAATAATCTTCCTCTCTTGATTGTCTATAGCCCATTCTAGTGCTCTTATACCAGCTTGAACCTTTGCCATACTAGTACTTCGGCAAGCACTATATGCATGCTTTAACCTTTCTCTTGCAGCTAGGTACGATTAATTTGCATGTTAATTTTAACAAAAAACGGGTAGCTAGCTCAGCTGGTCATCCTCGTTCCTCAAGAGGTTTGATGCGCTCCAGGAGGTTCCAGGTTCGAGTCACAGATGGCGCAATACTGCAAAATTTGACATGGAAGGTAGAATTAACTTGCCCCCCTTGTGACATAATCAGCCCCCCATCCAACTTCGGCTTTCTTGGTTGGTTCTCATCAGGCTCGCTGGTAGGCTAGCACGGCAACCTGTTTATCTTCTGTAGTAATCGAAAATATGTAAGATTATTAGAGTAATCGAACTCAATAATATGTAAGATTAATAAATAAAAAAGAAAGAAACAACTAAAATTATTAGAGTTCAATTACCCATTTGCCCAAGTTTATTTTTGTTACAAAGCGCAAACTATATTAAAAATGGGGGCAAATTGGTCCAAAAATTGTACAGTTATGAGAGTTCTTTTTATGCATTAGAAATAGAATAGATAATTCTTTGTGATACCACACCACCTGACTCTGCACTCTGCATATATATATATAATTTTTTACTACAATCTTAAAAAACTCATTACAAAATCTCTTACAACATCTTTAAACTCTAGATACTCAACTCTTTACTTGTCCATGGTAAGGAGGGTCTTGCTCACTTTCTTAACACTCAGTCAACTCTCTACTTGTCAGTCTTACTAATCCCTCATTACATGAGTCATATTGCTCGACTTGTTTGCTTTAGAAGAGACTTTACTAACTGACTTTCTCCGGGACCAACTAATTATTTTTGCTTGGTGCACAACTTCCAGTCTTCTAGATAGGAGCTCAATCCATAGACTTATATCAACATCTGTTACGTTCACCTTTAAATGTACAGTATATATGTGCGTCATATGTACGGCAAGCTTGG